>PVJD01000378.1:255783-465368 GCA_004026545.1 Mormoops blainvillei | reverse complement strand
TGGCCTCAGATCGCTCTGAGGAGGGTGATCAACCATCCCAGTTTTCCTGGGACTGTAGAGGATTTCCAGGACAAGGGATTTTCAGTGCTAAAATCAGGACAGTCCCAGGTAAACAGGGCTGAATTGGTTACTGGACAGCTGAGTCACAGGCATGGAGCTGCAAAAGCTTCCCAGCCATTATCTGCCATGCCATGTCGTGAGCCTACTGGGTCACATGTAGGTCCCTAAATGTTGGGCACCTCCAGAGGGCAGGCTGAAGACCTTGATCCAGGCAGAGGGTGGGTAGCCAGTTTGCTATTATTGTGAGACTGGGGACCAGACAAGTAAATTCAGAGAGACAAGCCTGCTTGGCACCCAAGCCAGGCTGGAGCCAGTGTGGGTGCAGACAGCCAAGGGCAGAAGGCAACAGGCTAAAGCAGAGTCCCAGGGTTCAGGTCAAGGAATCTTCAGCATACTCACTTTGTGACATTGAATAAGTCACTTTCCTGAGCCTAAACCTCCTCACTTGAAAAATAAGGGAAACAATAACCTTATGAAGTCATTGCCAAGATGAAAGATGATAGATATAGATATAGATAAAAGTATAGATTCAGATATATAGAAGTTCAGTTTCAGTTTTTGTTCATTTAACTCCATAAATATTTATAGAAGCCTATTGTGAGCCAGGCTTTGTGGGATGGACTGGGATTCCTCCAACCATTGTAGGACTAACCAATGACGTGCTAATAACTGTTTAACAATCAGTCATCTGGAAAAAACTAAAAAATTGCCTTGTAGCATATACCAATTTCCATGGTGTAAATACTCCCACCCTGGCCGATGTCACTCTACCAATACAGAGTTGGGTAGAGATATGCATAATCTGCCCTAGGGAACCTACAAAAGCAATGACTGAGCTATCTGCTATTAGAAAGAATGAACTACAGCATCATAGGTGTTATAGGAGAGGAAAACGAGGGGTAAAACAGGTCAATATAACTTTGGACAGAGAGTGGGCATGACTCCCTTGAGGAAGTGAGATTTCTGAGACCTGAAGGATACAAACATAACCACAGGAAGGAAACATGTTTACTTTCCTCCAGGCCAGGAGGAAAGATATGGAGGAAGAAAGAAGAATGTTTGAGAAAGGCCTGCAGCAAGGAAAGATAAGGCTGTGGAGAAGCAGAGACCAGGGACTGTTGGGGCCAAGTTCACCAGGTTCCAGAGTTGGGTTTTATGCCAGGGAACCCATAAGCATAGTACTTATATTTTAGAAACATCACCCTGGCTATAGTGTGGGAATGTCTGGAAGGATACGAGGACACCCAGGGAGACCAGGCCATGGCAGCACCCAGGCAGAAGCTGCTGGGTCCTGTATATTTGCTTCACAGGTATTCATTGCATTTGTGCCATGTGCCCATCCCTGTGCTAGGCCCTGGTGATTCACCAACAAGAACACCAAACTCGCCTTCACAGAGCTTATAAGCAAGTGGAGAAATTTTTTTAAGATATAATAATAATGAATTTCTGAGTGCTTACCGCATGCCAGACATGGTATTAGAACTTTACATGCATTATCTCATTTAATTCTTCCAATAATTTTAGGGGGTAGATGAAAATGTTACCCTTGAGTGAAATATTAGGCAGTAAGCTGAAAGCAGGTGGGTTCATGAGGCAGGTGCCTGGGTTTTAGCTGGAAGGCGTGTGGGTGCTCGAGTGATGGCAGAGGGGCAGGTCTTGCCTGGAAGCCCTCAGCCTTCTGCCAACAAAGCTCTACATCTGTCCAGGCCTGTGCACCCCCAACGCCTCCTGGTGCTGCTCCCCAGGCGCATTAGAACTTTCAGGAAGAGAGTACGGCTGGAGCGTGGTGCAATAAGGAAAACAAAATCCCTGTTTCTCAGTGTTACCTTTTGGAATTTTTTTTTAAGGAATTCCATTTTTATGATTTTTTTAGATCATTCACACAAAGAGAAAAAATAAATAAATGTTCATAGTCTAATTAAACCACCAAGCAGAATACACCACGAAAGGAGGTTTTGTTAGACTTCTTTGTCCATTCTCAAGTCAATCTGAATTTGACAAACAGCACACATTCTTCTCCCCCGGTTGACATCTGAGAAATTGAGACAATCCAGGAAAGCAGCTGAGGAGACAGCTCTGTGACTCGAGTTGTGTGTCTACCAGCCCACTGCTGATCGAAGGCATACTGCTTTTTATCCTCGGTCTTTTCCTTTATGACATGAGGGGCAGTTAGTTTTGAGCATGGACTTTAAATAGAATTGACTTTCCTTAACCAGATCTGTCAAATTTTCCCAAAGATTTCCTTGAGACCATTTCACTCTATTGTACTTATATTTTCATAGACCGTTTCTTCCTTAGAATTTCTCGTCCTATCAATTTGCCTCCCCCAGCATTCCTGTCTTAAAAAGAATGAAAACCAAGTAATTGGGAGCTTTTATCAAGTCAACAAAAATTGCCTTCAGAACTTTAAGGACAAATAGACCTGGCTCAAGTCCTAGTTTCCACCACTTATGAGCTATGTGGCTCTGAGAAATATACTAACTCCTATGAACTTTGGTCTCTCTGCTCTAAAATGGTATTGCCCACCTTATATGGTATAAATAAGTGAGGTAAACAATAAAAAGGGCTTAGCATCCAGTACCTCTGTTGCTGTCAGCATTACCACCAGTAGCTGCTGCCACCCAGCAAAGCAAGTGTGACGCAATGAAAGGGTCACCTGCTGGAGCAAGGTGAGGAGCAGCTGAAGAAATGCCTAATGGAGCTTCTCAAAAAGTTGCCCTTGGCTCTCTCCCTTTGCAGCCCACCCAAATAATCCACATTAATGGGCATTTAGGATTCTTGAGCACATAAATATTTATACAAAAGCTGTGACTTTGCCTTCTCACTGCCTGAGCAAAGGAAAAAGAGATTTTTTTCTTAATCCCAGAAATTTAATACAATGTTTACATTTGGTCCAGGATTAGATATCAAAATATAAAATATTCTCCAAAGTTTTTACCCATAACCCCAAATCAATCGGCTGACCCTGAGTTATAAAGTTATAAACATAGCTGAGCATTCACCAACAGGGGGAAATAGAATGCCAAAGAGAGTGTGTGTGTGTGTGAATGTGTGAGAGTCTATGAGTGTGTATGAGTGTGCATGTGAGTGAATGTGAGTGTGCGTGAGTATACATTGTGTGTGTGTCAGGATGGGGGGGATGAGTTGTGACCTAAAGATGGGGATGCTTTTCACCTGGGTTTGCAGGTAAACAGTCAACCTTGGAAAAATCTGTGTGTTAAAACCAAGGCATTTAATGCCACTGATTTAAATTTTAATAGGAATATACTCTAGAAGGAACATACTCTAAACCAAACTTTTTAAAAAATTACTAACAGGAAATGAATTTTGAGTATCTGAGGGAACGTTTTGGGAAAAGTCATTATTCACATTATTTTGTTGAGAAACCTCAAAGAGATTCAGCCTTGTCAGCAGTGATAACAGTAACTTATTGGCCTTTCTAAAGATAGACCTTAGCTGTCTCAATTTGAGCCAGCCTTGGCTGGACTTTTATCAAGTCTGTCAACTTGAAACCAAGTTCTTGACAGAGGCCCAAATGTCACCCAAATGAAGCCATGCCTAAACAAGGCATAAACGTCCCCTCTTGTCCCAGAGTACCACTCTTACAAAATTCCAGATAATAAAGAGTTTGGGGATCTCTCTCGGTTCCACATCTCAGACAAGAGGTACAGTCCTCTGTTATTTTATATGTTTCTTCCTGTGGGAGTTAAACAAAGGCACTTCCCAGGCATGGCCATGAACATAGGTATTACCTGGATGGCTTGGCCATCTCAAGATTCAGAAGATTAACCTCATGGATAAGGTTTTCAAGACTCTTTCCTATCTCTCTATTCTCCCTGAGGCCACCTCTCTATTTGGTAGAAATCTCACCTGTGGATGGGAGACAGGAAAAGGAGGAAAATGTTGAAAAAATTCCACTTTATCATAGGCAGACCTGTATAAACCTGTGGTCAACTAAGAGCAGACTGCAGTTGCCATCTTCCCATGGAGATCTAAGATATCACCAAATTCTCTTCCCCCTGCTCGGCTGACATGCAGCATAAAGGTTTTCTGTAAGTCAATGCCAATAAGCTCCCAGCAGAGCATTTTGGTTTAGCTTTCTCAAGACTAACCCAGTGTGAATAAAGTCCTTATCTTAAAATAATGGAGGGAGCAGATTTTTAAAATTAGTTCTCTTGGGGTTCAAGGGGCAATATCTGTGCTTTCCTGAATTTCATCCTTTTTGGGGTTTTGAGGATGGTCTGATACGCCTTGCAAGTTCTGCAAGGGAAATCTCCCGGAGGTAACCGAGGCAGGTCCAGGCTCTGCCGTCAACAGTGTGACATGGAGCAGGTCATTTACAAACAGCCCCTTGAGCCTGGCTTCACTCACGTGTAAAATGCAAATAATAATACCTTTCCAAAGTAATCATTCATTCTCAGATGTAAGTTTCACTGTGTCTCAACGCTGCTGAAAACCAGACACTCCTTATTTCCTATAAGGTGGCATCTGGTTTCTAAGCCTGGGATTCCAGTTTCTTCATGGCCCAGCCCTTCCTGCCTCTTCTGACCTCATCACTACTCAGCCCCCCTCAATGCCTTTCCTACAAACACACTCCAGTAATATTCAGTACCAAACTCTTCCCCACCTCTGCTCCTTGCACATACTGTTCCTGACCCCAAAGCATTCTCCCCTCGCTCCACCTTCCCCATCCGCAAAACACACCTGCAAAAGGGAAAGCATTTGCTCATCTTTGGAAATGCTATTTAAATATCACTTTCTATGAGAAAGTTTCCCCAAACAATCCTCTACATACATACCCACCACCATCACACCCACCTACACACACACAGAGCTCCTGGTAGAGTCTCTCACTCTGTGACACTCATCTTGTTTTGGCTCACCTGCACTCATCTGCCCAGGACCCCCAGGGGTCCCTTTTTCTATTTGCACAATGGCTCCAGAGGAGACCGGCTGCAGATGTGTGGGGACAGGAAGTGGGCCACAGAAGTGCCTAGAAGTCAGAAAGGAAATGCCTGGAGGTCCAGGAGTGTTCCTGCAGTGGAAGGGCCGGATGTGGCCGAAGGGAAAGGAGTTGTCTGTGGTGTCAGTAGTGGATGTCTGGGGCTTCGCTGAAGTGGATTTGCACTGTGGGAGGTACTCTTGTGGAGAATAATTGCAGACAAGGAGGATTATGCAATTTGAAAACATTTAATTCCAGAAAAGGTGATGATCCCTGATTGTAACCCACCCTCCAGACCTGCCGCTCCTGACAGCCACTCCTGTCCATCCCCAGCAAGGAGAAAAACTAATAGACCGGTGCTCCGAGCCTATGTGAGGCTCCTCCATGACCCTCTCCCGCTCCCATCTCCTCATTCCTAGCCTCCACTCCTCTTGCTCTGTCTCCAGCTCCCCCCGTCCCTCATCAGTCACTTCCCTGCTTCTTTCTCTCCGGTTATGTCTCGCTTTTCCTCTGACTGCTTCAGGGGATCTCTCATTGTCCGCACTCCACAGAACCTCACTGGGACTCCTGGCCTTTCCTGGATCTCCTTTAACTTCATTCCCTTTAATATTATTAACCTCAATATTTTGTTTTCGCTTTCTTTCTGTTTTCTGGAGTCCTTTGGCTCTTCTTATGCTCCCTGACTTTACATCTTCCTGCCACTTATTCAGTTGTTTGATAGGACTTCCTTAAGCACATACTATATTCTAGGTAGGGTGCTAAGTACTAGACAAACAAAGATGGATGGGCTCATCTCATGCAGCTAAAGTGTAGGCTACCATCCAAAAATGTGGCTGGGGAACCAAGGGCACCAAACGGAAAAGTAGGGGACTGTCCCCTTAGGGTATCAAGAAAAAGACTAACACCCACAAGGCCAGTATTCTTGCCACAGCTTTTAAAAATTCATTTCCATCCTCTTGCTGACTTTTCTGAATCTCTGGGGTACATTAAGCCTACACTTTGTATGAAAAGAACAGGAAGTAATTGGTACCATTAAGAGAAAGAAATAGAAGAGTATAGTTTAAATATGACTTATTTTCAAGACTCACAAAGTATGCATTTTGCATAAAAGTCCAAATTTAGTCAGGAAATCAGAACAATTTGGGAGACATTCAGCAGGAGTGTTTTTGAAGCCACATCTGACCACACACCAGTCCTGTGGTCACTTTGTAGGATTAGCCAGGTTTTGCAAATGAGAAAATATGGAAACATAAACATTTACACAAAGTTTAATAGAAAAGATTCCCCCAGGTCACACCAAGGGCACTGGTGGAAGGCTTTAGGAGGTGAATGTTCTTCTTTGGGCCTATATCTGAGCTACTGGACAGCATGGCCTCCTGAACACAGATGTTAAACAGAGTTTTGCCTTTAAAACGAGGGTAAAACTCTTTATTTTGGCCATATTTTAGTCCATATCTCTGAGCAAAAAGGGAGCCCATCTGAGGAGAAATTAATTACTTCAACCTCCTGCAGTACAAATCAATCTGACTTCTCCCTGTGCCTTAGTAAAGAACGTTTTAGACTTTAGAGAGAGATTCTCAAAAGTTGTTGCTCTTTAGAATCACCGGGGAGCTTTTAAAAACCCTACTGGTGGTGCCTCAGCTTGGACCCAATCAGAATCTCTGGGAGTGGGACTCAGGCATCATCCTTTTTTAAAGCTGTCCAACACTCAGCCGTTTTGAGAACCAGCACCGTCAAAACCATGTACACATGAGGACTCCTGGGAGCCCCAACCTCCACCAGTGTTTGTTTGTATCTCCAGAGATTGTGATTTAATTGGTTTGGAGTATGGCCTGGGGTTTTTAAAAGATCCCCAAATGATTCCAATGTACACCCAAGTTCAAGGATGACCACCGAAAAGCCTTGCTACAGACAGCATAGCTTCAGGGACCAGGAGCATGGGTACCACCTGAGAGCTGCCTAGAAACGCAGAATCTCAGGCCCCACACCAGACTTACCGGATCAGAGTCAGCACTTTAATATGAACCCCAGGATGACATTAAATTTTGAGAAGAATTATTTTAGAGCACTTCCCCCATTTCCACTAAAGTATAGAAGATAAGCATAGGAATGAATGCCAGAATTTCAGAAACAGAAATAATAATAGCTAATAACAATAAGAAATGCTATCCAATATACATTGGTATTCACTGTATGCAAACTACTGCATGCCAAGCTCTCTACGTATGTTACCTCACTTGATATTCACCACAAACCTATGTCAGAGGTACACACACCATGCCCATGGTGCAGCTGGCAAAATCGAGGCTCAGATGGAGGTGAACAGCTGCATGACCACACCGAGGGGCAGAGCGAGGACTTACCCTAAGGCTTCCAGGACTTGAAAGCACATACTATTAACCACTTGGTCAGATTTTCCCAACCTGTGTGTCAAACTCTCTGAGTGGGTATCAGATGTGCCCTCCACCATCTAACAGGGGCTGAGGTGCCACCTACTACAGGAAAACGATTAAGAAGATTTGCTCTAATTTATGCATTTTTCCCACTGTCAGACAAAGGGGAAGCCCTGTCTCCTGGGACTTGGGTGATCTGCCTAATCATGCAGCTCTTTCAAAAAACAGTGGGCCCAGAACCCCACGGTCCACACTGCCTGCATGCCTGCCTGCTCCCACTGAGCCGTGGTTCCCCAAGTGTGGTCCCCAGACCAGGGGCATCAGCAACATCTGGTAACTGTAAGATATGCAAATGTTCAGGTCCCACCTAACAAGCTGTTTTAACAAGCCCTGCAGGCGGTTCTAATGCCCGTGCTTGGTAGAAAGCCCACTAAGGCCAGTAGCTCCGGTGGCCCCGGCAGAGGTTTGCGCACAGCCCCTGTGCTTGTGCTCCTGATACAGTCGGCAGCTTCTCTGCCAATAAAGGCTTCTTAAGGGGCTTAGCTTGGAATTAAGCTGAAATTTACATGCTGACTTAATCTTCTTAGAGCCTTCTTTACCTCTCAGAAAAGATCTATAATGCTTTAGAAAAGAGAAAGTAAATGACGGGTAACAAATAAAATATTAAACTCTCTTTCCATGACTTCAAAAGACTTTCTGCTAGGGCAGCAAACAAGTGGACATCATAGAAGGAAAGGAGAACTGAAATTTCTTGAGCATCTACTGTATACCAGACATCGGCCATACAGTGAGTGATACAAGCATGCATAATTTGCTCCCTCATCATCTCATTTAATGCCAGAATCCCTGTCTGCAAAATAGGGAAACTGAGGCTCAGAGAGATTAAAGTGACTTGCCTAAGACCACAAAATGGCAACAGTGGACCCTGGTTTTGGCATACAACCTGTATGCCCTTGTCACTTGCCCTTCAGCAGGAAAGGTAAGGAGCTTAGGACACATTCAGTATCTGGAATGACTGGACTCCAGAATTCTCAAAACAAGTTCCCAAAACAGACTGCCTACTCAAAGCCCCCAGGATGTCTAACTCAACAACTATTTCCTGTGTTCTGTATTCTCACTGCACTAGGGAAGCTGTTCTCAAAATGTAAGAATAGACCAGCCACAGAAGTAAAATAGCTCAGCTGTGCTTGAGCATCCCAAAACACTTAGAAATCTATTCTTAACTGGCAGCATCTGTTCCAAGGCAGCAGGTCCTGCATTTCCAATGCCCTACTGAGCAGCCTTGAGTTTTGCTCTTCAGAAGACCAGGGAACCTCTTTGCCACATCTAGAACTTGGGAAATAAACTCCCAAGAGAAAGGAACACCTGAAGATAGTACCAGTGAGAGACATCCTCTCCGCTTCTCCAGTAAGAGCTCACATTTACGCCATTAAATGCAATTAAAGCTCTGAGCTGTAAAGGGCATTGGCTATCTCAATCAGAATGAGATGGATACCGGGCTAGGGTCAGGGTTTGGGTTGTGGCATCATACTGACTTCCTTCCCTGTCTGTTTACCCAAGAGCACAAACTCTAAATATCCACTTCCCATCACCATGTTTATCCACAGGATGGACACAGTGGTTAATCTGAACCCAAACAGGGTAAATCCCTTCCAACCCTTGTTCCAGAGAGAGAGGCCTTACAGAGAACTCAGCAGCAAAACAACAATTTTATCTCAGTATTTCTCATTCATTCAAGGAGAAAGCCATTCACCACTCTGAGTAATTTATTTGAATTGTATGCTTTTGCCAAAATGCAGGTCATTTATTTCTGTAAGGGCCACCATGGGCCATTTCCCCTCATGTTTGAAGTTGTCTACATCCAGGTAAAGGGTTCCCATTTACTTGTTACCCTCCAAGTTCCATTCCCCATCACACCTTTTAGGTACATACGCTGCCACTGTGGCTGATTCTTAGATCAAAGTCAAGAAAAAAGGCCTTTGCACATTTTACTCAATTGTTGCATTTCATATTGCGAAAGACATTCTTATGTAATTACAGTGATCTTGAAATGGTCTGAAGCACAATTTAAAAAGTCACTTGGCTGGAGAATGAATGAAAGAGGAGGAAATGGTGTAGAAAAGAATACAGGTGATTAGAAAGTTTACCTGTAGGAATGGATATGACAGGTTATAGGTACCTTGTCAGTTATAGCATCATCTATGGACAGGGGGAGCAAAATTTCTGGGTTTTTTTATTATATTTTATTGATTATGTTATTACAGTTGTCCTGATTTTTCCCACTTTGCCCCCTCCACCCAGCACCCCCACTCCATCAGGCCATCCCCCCACCATTGTTCATGTCCATAGGTCATGTGTATAAGTTCTTTGGCTACTCCATTTCTAATACTGTACTTTACATCCCCCTGGCTATTCTGTAACTACCTCTTTGTACTTCTTAATCCCCTCAACTCTTCACCCATTGCCCTACATCTTCCTCCCATCTGGCAACCATAAAAGTGCTCTCCATATCTGATTTTCCGTTCTTCTTTGCTTAGTTTGTTTTTTAGATTCAATTGTTGATAGATATGTATTTTTGCCATTTTATTGTTCATAGTTTTGATCTTCTTTTTCTTAAATAAGTCCCCTTAACATTTCATATAATGGTTTGGTGATGATGAACTCCTTTAGTTTTTCATGTCTGGGAAGCTCTTTAACTGCCCTTTGATTCTAAATGATAACTTTGCTGCATAGAGCAATCTAGGCTGTAAATCCCTGCTTTTCATAACTTTGAATATTTCTTGCCAATCCCTTCCAGCCTGCAAGGTTTCTTTTGGGAAATCAGCTGACAGTCTTATGAGAAGTCCCCTGTAGGTAACTAACCTCTTTTCTCTTGCTGCTTTTAAGATTCTCTCTTTATCTTTAACCTATGGAATTTTAATTATGATGTGTCTTGGTGTGGGCCTCTTTGCATCCATCTTGCTTGGGACTCTCTGTGCTTCCTGGACTTGCATCTTTGTTTCCTTCACCAAATTAGGGAAGTTTTCTTTCATTATTTTTTTCAAATAGATTTCCAATTTCATGCTCTGCCCCTTCTCCTTTTGGTACCCCTTTGATGCAAATGTTGGATTTCTTGAAGTTGTCCCAGAGGCTGTTCATACTATCCTCATTTGTTTGGATTCTTTTTTCTTCTTGTTGTTCTGATTGGTTGCTTTTTTCTTCCTTATGTTCCAAATCATTGATATGACTCTCGGCTTCCTCCACTCTACTATTGTTTTCCTGTAAAGTGTTATTTATTTCAATTAGTGTATCTTTTGTTTCTGACTGGATCTTTTTCATGCTGCTGAGTTCCTCGCTAAGTTCTTCGAGCACCCTTATAACCAGTATCTTGAACTCTGTATCTCATAAATTGTTCATCTCCATTTCATTTAGCTCTTTTTCTGGAGTTTTGATCTGTTCTTTCATTTGGGCCATGTTTCTTTGTCTCCTCATTTTGGCAGCCTCCCTATGTTTGTTTCTGTATTTTAGGCAGAGCTGCTTTGACTCCATGTCTTGGTAGCATGACATAATATAGTAGGTCCTATAGGTTTCAGTGGCACAGTCTCCCCTATCACCCTAGCTGAGTATTAGAGGTGCACCCTTTGTGTGCACTGAGTATACCCTTCTCTTGTAGTTGAGCCTTGGTTGCTGTTGGCAGATCAAAAGAGGGATTTACCCCGGCCATTCAGCTGCAAGGACTGGTTGCGACCACTGACCACCAACCTCTACCCTCCATGGAGGATCAGCTGTGCAGGGACAGGGTGGTGGTGCTCTGATGTGGTCTATAGCTTTCCAATGGGTGCCCTGGCTGTGGGGTTTCCTAGGTGGTGCAAGCCAAGGTTAGCCCCGACCTGTATTTTGCCCAGGGCACCCTGCCTGAGCTATGAAGCAGTCTGAGATGGCTGCTACTTTTGCTGGGCTTGGAGATTCCCAACTGATGCAAAGCTGTGACACTAATCTGACTGCTGCTAGTGTCCAGCCTGGAGCTCACTGAGGCCAGCTATTTGTTGTTTGATATTATTTAGGAAGCTCTGCTATATGAGGCAAGACCAGCCACTCATATGGAAAAGCAGCTTAGGTGGGTCTGTAATTTGGGTGGGGCAGAGTCTCTGGGGATCTCCGAGGAGGGTCAAATAGTGTTAGCCAAGATGATGGAGCCTCAGATGTGGCACCGGCTTGCTGGCTTTATGGCTCTGTTGGGGGGGTGGGGCAAGGGGGCGGAGGGTAGAAAAGAGACAATGGCTTCTGCTCACCTTGATGCCCGATACTTCAGTTTCTCCCTGCATGCCACTGGTGCCTTTCGAGCTGCTACCTCAGTTGGAGCTCAGAGGGTGTGAATCTGAGTAGGTCAGTCCGTGTGTGGTTCTTTTAGAGGAATTGTTTGGGACTCCAGACGTTTCTTCTACCAACTCAATCCCTGCTAGTTTTTGCAGTCAAAAAGTTGTGGGGATTTATCTTCCTGACACCAGAAACCTGGGCTGGGGAGGGCCTTGTGTGGGACTGGGACTCCTCACTCCCAAGATTTCCCTCCCAAATTTTTAACTACCACACGTGGGTGTGGGACCAGCCTGTTCTTCATCTGTGTCCCTCCTGCCAGCCTGGGTGGATGTGGTTTCTCTAATTCTGTAGTTGTCAGACTTCCATTCAACTCAATTTCTGATGATTCTGCATGATGGTTGTCCTATATTTTAATTGTAATTTTAATGTGATTAGTTAACATTTACTGAGCATAATCTCATGGAGTAGTTTATTCAATCTTCCCCAAACCATTCGTCATTCCCATGTAACAGATGAGGAATCCGAGGTTCAGAGGGTTAATGGGTTAGACTGAGATCACATAACTGATTGATGGCATGGTACATTCTCGAATGCAAGTCTTTCTTCTTCTGGCTTTTACTACTCTCTGTATCAGAAAGTCCCCCCAAAAGTGCCGGAAGGGAGAGGATAGGTAGAGAAATAAAGACAGCTGCTAGATTTGAGGGGGGAGAAGGGAAAAGCAATGGCTTCATTGTCAGCAAGTATTGGGGATTTGTGGGGACTGTGGCAAAGTGGAGAATTACAGACAACATCTAAAATGAATAGCTGGTACTCGGAACCAACTGTTATC
This sequence comes from Mormoops blainvillei, assembly GCA_004026545.1. NCBI lineage: Eukaryota > Metazoa > Chordata > Mammalia > Chiroptera > Mormoopidae > Mormoops > Mormoops blainvillei. Next base: position 452,848 of record PVJD01000378.1, on the reverse strand, counting down.
TTCCAGAAGTGCTGAATCAATTGCAAGATCTCCTGATTGTTCAAAAGAAACCGGAACTCTGATTTTTATATAAGCTTTTCCTTGTTTTAATATTAGCTCAAAAAAAACCTTAAACATGAGATATTTGCCTGTTCCATCAACTGGAGAAACAAAACCTATTTGCAAGCCAAATTCAACTCATGGACTACTAAAGGCAACCTCAGCTTTTTTTAAACCAATAATATTAAATAATTTAATCTTATCATAGGACCTCAATGATCTGGTAAGTTCATCTTGCAGATGAAACTTTTATAATAAGTCATAAACACTAAATGAAATTGTAAATATCAATCCTCATGGTAATGTTATTTTAAACATAATTCCATTTCCTACATGAGCCATCTATAGAAAGAACTTGTCCACGCAGGGTTGGAATCCCAGTCCCGCCAGGAGGAGCTGTGTGAACTTAGGCAAGTAGCATGGCCTCTTGAGCGCTCAGTTCTTCATCTGCAAAATGGACGCCTGAGAAGAGAATCACAAAGTGGAGATAAAACTTATGCAAGGCAATTGTTAGATGATATGGTATATAAGGCCTATCAGAAGAAGCTTGGACAAGGCCCTAGGGATTACCACTGTTCACCCTCCATCTTCCCTTATCTATGAATTTCTTCTCTTTCAGTATTTGGATGACCGATTTAGAACCTAGCTGATTTGCTCAAAAAGTTAATGTAAAAAAGACACTAGAACTTCTAATTTTGTCTGGAACAGGCTTCTGCACTAGATCTCTGGGCACCTTGTTCGGCAATAGTCTTGCCTTGCGAATATTTGAAAATACAAAATAAAGATTTGAGCCTTACCCTACTTTAAAGAAAAAACCCAGATGTTTCCTTCCTGAGTAGAGAAAAACCCAGTTCTTCCCTACCATGTTTCTTTCCTCTGAGCCTCCTTCACTCCTCACAAAGCACAGTTCCCTTCTGACATTCTGGTTATCAAATGTGTGGGTTATTTCCCCCACAACAACAGGCCAGCATTGGGAAGCAGCTGGGTGTCCCACAACTTAACTCAGTTCTGACACTGTCTACTGGAGATAGAGCCAGATCCCTCTGGTTAAGGACTCAGTCTCATAGGACTGTCCCACTTCCCTCAGACACCATTGGCAAGCCCAGGTTATCACCTGTGCTTCTGCTGAAGCGTTCCAAGACCTCCTCCTCAGGTTCAGTTAATTTGCCAGAGCAAGTCACAGAACTCAGGGAAACACTTATGGTTACCAGTTCATTAAAGGCCACAGGTAACCGGCCAGATGCAGAGATACATAGGGTGAGGTCTGAGAGGGTCCCGGCACAGGAGCTTCTGTCCCCTGGAGTTGTGGTGGGTCACCCTCAAGGTCTGGGTATGTTTGCCCACCTGGAAGCTCTCAGAACACCCTGCTTATTGGGATTTTGTGGAGGCTTCCTCACACCTTAACTCCATTTCCAACCCTTTTCTTCTCTCTGGAGGACGGGAGATGGAGCTGAAAATTCTAAAACTTCTGAGCTTCCAACCATGGCCTGGTCTTTATGGTGACAACATCATCCAGGAGCTACCAGTCACCTTATTAGAACAAAAGATGTTCTTAGCATTCTTATCACTTAGGAATTCACAAGAGATTTAGGAAGACTATGTCAGGAATGGGGGTGGGGTGGGGTATTGTGGGGGCAAAGACTAATATATATGTTTTCCATTATTTCACAACTGCTATAGGTATTCATCAGTTGAAAAAACCAGAAAATTAAAACTCCTATATCTCCCCTTCCTCTCTCAGTTGCATAAATTCAACATGTTCTTTCCCACTGTAGAGACCAACAATTACAAGACAAGGTAGGTGATTTGGGTTTAGTGTACTTTAGTTTTATTTGAGGTTAAGTGAAACCCATAACAGTGAAAAATTAATACTGTATTTGGCCAGATAGATATTATTAAAGCACCTAGATTAAATAGAACATAAATAATAGTCCAATTTGTTTTATCCAACTTTTTGTAATTTAGTTTAGAAGAAACAGAAGTCTCAATGCACCGAGTGCTTGACTTAGCTGAATATATTCTACAATATTTTGTATGAATTTTTGGTTCATTATCTCATCTTATTGGTTCTATTTTTTTCTTAGATGTGTATAAGGAAAGAGGTTTATAAGAACTTTTTCTTCTCTTTACTCTTTGATCCCTGACTGAATGCTTGGTTTCAACAATGACTATCTCTGCAAAGGTTACAGAGGCATTCAAAACACTGACTTCAGCTAAAAGATGGAATTCTTCAGTATTAGTAGAAAACACTGTAGGAATCATATTTTAAATTCTGATCATGGCAATTAAACCAACTTTTGATTCTGAGACTACCCAATGCCCGAGTGTCCCGTTACTCAGGGATTTCCAATCCCAGGCCATATGAGACTCCCATGATTGACAGTGACATACTAAAATTTGCAGCAGCCAACCTGAATCTCAGATCACATTCAACAACAGAGTGAACTTGCACAATGATTCCCACGCCTCAGGTGGATTTATTTTAAAGATTCTCTGCCATTGGCACTGAGGATATTAAAGGCAATTAATTATCAAGGAAATGCCAATTGTGCCAATAACAGGATGATAAGCAGCATGAATTAGTCTCTCTCCTCCAGCCATTTCCAAAAGTATCTGTTCATGACAGGTTTCCTATGAAAGGTGTAGTAGCAAAGTTAACTTTATGCACACACTATTCATTTTTGGCAGAGTGAAGCCAAATAATACTACAATAATGCGATGCCTATATCTTCCAGGCTACTTGTTAAACTCTGCCTGAACCAGTGCACGCAAGTAGGTCACTGAAGGTCAGTGCGAGCTGGGCAGCTACCCTGGCAGGGACATGAGCCTGCAGGAGGAATCTTGCAGGCAAGTGATACATTTGAACCAAACGGCTGTAGATTTTATTTATGAATTGATATAAGCATAGAGATATATACAGAGGGGAATACATATAATATGTATCCTTAAACACATTCTAAAATAAAGATAGATGAGAGGAGAGATTTATATCCACATTTTCTCCAATTTACACTCGCACCACCTTCCCTCCACTTGTGCCAGTAAAAAAGAAAAGAAATCAGAGCTCTAATTACAGCTCTGAGGCCCTAGCGTACTTAGTGTCTTCTGTGTTGTCTCCCAGCAGCACAGCATTAACCAGCTCCAGGCTCCTGCCCCAGTTAAGACGACCTGTTCTGCAGGCCAGCACGGAAGGATCAGGGGACACACATATGCCACTTGGTCCAAAAGGCATTAGAAACTTGCATTTTGGAAAAAAGGTTCTCAAGGAGTTAGATTTCCCTTCCTAGTTGTCCACTTTGGTGTGAGCCTCGTTTTAGAGAGTGGAACATGTGTTTGCTTAGAGGCACAGAATGCAAGACCAGGGAGGAGCCTTCAAGATCATCAAATGCACAGCCCTCATTTGTAGCTCCGGGGTGTCCCCCAGCCATAAGAGCTGCTCTGCAGACACAGGAAGGCATGAAGAGAGGACCATCCTGTGCCCAGGAGGAGGCAGGATATAGCAGAAAGAACACGGGCTCTGGAGCTAGGCTAGGGGGGATTGGAATTACAGATGTACGAACTGAGCCAAATTCCCTAAACTTTCTGATCCTCAGCTTCCTCACTTGTACGATGGATATAATTTATGAGTTCACAAGCTGTTTTCAGTAGTTCACTAACTTAAACTGCCTAAAAACCAAAAGCACTTGCTAATTTATTTGGTGGCAAATTCGGCCCAGACTGAACTTACTAGGACGTAAAAGCTGACCTGAAACAACGAGCCTGTGTATCGTCCTTGTTCATCCCATGGCAACCGCCTACCATGCCAGGCCCAGTGCAGGAGCCTCTAAGCCAACTGGAGGGCCACTGGCTCTGTGGGCTCATGCCACATGCTCAATGCAGAGGCTTCTGCTGCTTCTCAAGCCCTGGCTCATGCCTGCTGTTCCAGCTGGAGCAGCAGGTTTAGGCCAGGAAGGAGCCATGAGGGCGGCTCTTCTCTGAAGGAGCAAAGTTCCGTGAGTGAGTCACGCTCGGTGCCCTTCCTCTGGCTCAGGGAGGCGATGTGAGTGACAGTCCCTCCAGCCGGACTCACTTGAAGCTCACATGAAAAGTTTCACTGTGGCATTTCCTGAATTTCCCCCACATTTAAATGGCAAAGGGACAGTGGGGGGAAAAAAATAAGAGATTCACCTTGTAGCCTCGTGGAATTTTGTCATTCTATACTAAATAATTAATTTGAAAGAAGGAATGATATCTAAGAAGAAAAATAAATCAGTTACTGCAAAAAATCCTCAAGACAGACTTTTTGAACCTGCTCTACCAGCTGGATTTAACTTCCCATTGCCATCTTTTTTCCTCCACTATTGGGTAGTTTTAAGGTGGGTTTGTGCTTTTCTTTCCTCATGTTTCAAGGCCAATGGCCTCCTCCTCTTCTTTTCTGAATGCTGACCCGTGAGGTTTTGGGTGCAGGAGAGAACATCTGGCTTTGGTACATGATCAGAGCCAGCCTCACAAGTAGGTGGAGTGAGAAATATGATGGTGCGGGGGTGGGGGGGCAGGATCATGCTCAAAATAAGCCCTGCCGCCTGGTCTTCTGCCACTCAAGCTGCTCTCTTTGGGGGCCAGGAGGGTGTTAACCAGCAGGAAGCAGCTGAGCAAACACCACTGAGTGAGACTAAGCCTCATCAGCTTGGTACTTTGGTGAAGAGACACTGACAGCCAAATCCTGCGGGAGTGGACTCTGGGAGGTGGGATCAGAACAGGGTGTGAGGCCAAGGAGGGCACTGCTCAGCGGGAGGGGGATCGAGTGTCAAAGAGAAGTTTCACCAACCTCATCGTTTCCCATGTCATTTTCAGCATCTTTCCTGTTCCTAAGTCACCTGCAGTGCTGGTTCGGCAGGGTTACATGGTCCCCTTATCCTGAGCTCTTCTGTCCTAGCTGAACGCATGACATTCCAACCCACATACAACAGTCTTTTAGCATCAACTGTGTGTTGGTCCTGGTCTAGGCAATGGGAAGAAATGAGTAGTACATCTCTGACTTCTAGGGACTCAAAACTTTCCCCTATTGTACCTGGAGATGCCTGGGCAATATGATGTTGTTGATTTTCAAAGTAGGTTTAATGGAACATGAAGTCTAGGATACGGGAGAGGGAAGGGAGATGGGTCCTGTGTCTCTCTAAATTAAGAAGCACCACTTACTACACGGCATTTAAAGGATCTTAGCAATAAAGAGATATGCTTAATTTCCACGACTTATTTGGGCCAAGAACTCATTTATCCTGTAATATGTCTTAACATTCCAATGTGCTTATCTGCCATGAAACACACTTTGGGAACCAGCCCATCAGTTTTATTTCAGCCAGATGTGCTTTGGAATTCAGGATTTGGGAGGTGCTGGCAAGGTAATCTAGTATACCCCTTTTCTGTACTATTCATGATAGCTAAGGGAATTTTCAGAGGGTAAAAAAAGAAGACCCAACTCCATTAGACATCAAGGTCATATATACATATACACGTGTATGTATGAGTATGTATTGAGTACCCACTATGGGAGCAACTACATTGAAAACTGAGCGTTCTCTGTCATCAGGGAAATTGTAGGCTGCCAGGTAGGTTAGGGGGAGCCCTGGCCAGTTAACAAGCAGTTTGAAAGTGTGATAAATGCCATGGTTATGGTGACCATACATCCTGGTTTGCCTGTGTCGGTCCTAGTTTACACCTGTTGTCCATGCATAATATGTACCGGGGCCCCCTTTCACTCCCATAGGTATCCTAGTTTTGACAATAGGTTTCATGGTTCCATTAGTTATAATGGGTGCAGGCTATAGAAGGACAGAGGAGGGAAGGCCTGGGAAAGCTTGCTGGGGGACCTGACACTTAAAAGTTTAGTCCTGAAAGACTGAGGAAGAGGAGGTAACCAGTGATGGAGTCAGCACTCAGGTAGAGAAGATAGCAAATGCCAAGGAGGGGAGAAGATAGGTCTCAGCACATGCAGTTACACTGAAAAAGGCAAGAGATGGGTTTCAAAGAGTCCAGTTGTACCACACCCTTCAGGGTTTAAACACCTCAGGGCCACGGGAAACCTTTGACCTAGTTGTAGGTAGGCAAGTACCATGATCTAGTCAACATTGCAGAAGAACCACTGTGGCTATGGATGGGAGTAGAGTTGGGAGAGTGAGCTGAGGCTGATCGGCAGAGCAATAAACCAGTGAGGAGACTGTCTTGGCTACCGGGGGGTGGGACGAGGGGCGGTGGTGCTGGCAGCCTGGGCAAAGGCAGCAGCAGTAGGCTGGAGAGAAGTGGGTGCATAAATGGATGGATGACGGATGGACCGATGGGGAGTTCTTCAGCAGGTGGAACAGACAGAGCTTGGTGATTCGTTGATTGACTGGCTATGGTGGGAGAGGAGAGAGAGTTGAATGGCAGGTCCGTGCTTGAGCGTGAAAGGAGATGATGGAGGCTTCCGTGAGACAGGGAGCGTAGCGCGAGGAACAGGACTGGGGGAGAGGGAGTCAAGGAGGTCAATTTCAGTCAGGACAAATATGAATTGTCCTGGCTTCGTCTTGGCATTTTCCAGGGCTTCAGGGCTGAAAGGGTAAAAACAAAAGACCATTTAAAAAAATAATTCAGAAATATTCTTGAAACTGAATGAAACAAAAGTCAAGTCAAAATGTACTGGAGCAGCCTTGTTGCTGGCACGACATGTCACTGGTTTCTGTTGTTTGGAGACAGTGAATTGAGCCTCCAACACCAAGCTCCTCTGTTTAGCCCTACAACAGAGCAGGTAAAGACAAGGGCCTTGGAAGCATCCCTCCCACCCACCCTGAGCACAGAAAACCCTGTATCTAGCCTGTGCTGTCGCTCACAGCCCGGCAAAGCAGACAAGCCGTTATCAAGTGGTCTCAGTCCTTCCTTAGGCTGAGGCAGGTTTACAGTCTGATGATGAAATGCTCTCAAATACACATGTGAGGCTCTCTGCACCATCCACCAGCAGTGTCAGCTCTCTGGCCAGTTTTTCCTCACCAACCCTAGGGCCACCGTGCATTTCAGAGGAGGACAGAGGCAGGGGGATTTGGTTTGCTTTGGGCCAGAGATGATCAGAGCTTTAAATTGCCATGGCAGCCGTTCACATTTCCAAGGTTGTCTGAGGTTCTCTACTGGATGGTCTGACCATTTTTGGCTTTACATTACCGGTTCACAGTTTATTAATATTATTCAACTTGGTCATGACCTGAGAAGTTAAATGGACTGTATATATGTAATGATCCTACTCTTTCTAAGCAGAGTAAGAAAAAAAATGCTCATGGAACATTATCAAGAGGGCTCTGCTTGGTGGTGACACTATAGTAGGGGGCATCCCCTCTTCAGCACCGATGAAATCATCGCACCTAAAACTGCCTGGTTCAGGGGCAGGAAAGGACCCACTGTCTGGGACCCTGAGCCACCACAGAACATTATTCACCCGCAAACACTTCAGTTGTAATCCAGAGCCCTTTGCATGCAAAGCAAGGGAATTCCAAAATCAAGTTTTATTTTGTAAGTTGTTACAGTAAGTTGTTATTTGCTTCCAAGGCCAAGATAACCTTTTTCAAGAAAGCATGGAAAAAAATTATTGGCCCTGAAAATGCAAATAAGAAGAATCTGAACTGTAGGCTTACATTTTACTGAGCAGTCCCAGGAAACGGATGGGCGTTTGGATGCTAAAGTGTGATGTGTTCTTTGGTTTTTGTTATAGCTATTTTTTTTTTCGTGTTCTCTCTGTGGATAGCTGAAATTACAATCATCAACAGCAGCATTTAAGCAAACAAAAATAATCATTTGAAAGCTATTTTCCATAAGCTCTTTAGTTCACAATTCACTACAATTCTGCTCAGAAGGAAATGTTCCATTTTTTCCTATTGTAGTCTTGTCAGCAATAAAGCAGTGACCAGTTCTCCACATATAACATCAATTTCATTTCAGCTTTTCTGAGTAAAAACAAATCAATCAAAATCCTGAGTGCATTTTTCTTCCAGAGAGATTCATTTTTGTCAGGACCGAATCTACTGGAGAACTCCATCGTAGTTATACTTAAGTGTAAGCACTCAGAGGGGTTTTGAGCCCTTCTGGACAGACAAAATAGTAGATCTTTGGGAAATATTCAATCTCTAAGATTTCCTTTGGCATCATGTGAATTCTCCTCTTAACCCGGCTATTCATAATTAAAGTGCAAAGGTCTACGGATGCAACCATTCTACAAACTAACCTACTATTATTTCATTACCACTGAAGGACAAGGTGCTGAGCAAAAAATGGAAAAATGATTGTACCAGCTTGCATGAACAGCAGCATTAGGAATTATTCTAAACCCTGAAGAGATACAGTCCGCTCCTTCACAGTGTAGGCAAAGAGAGAGAGTTTGCAAAGATAACTCAAAATCTACTCCCGACTTTCCCCAACTTCAGTAACCTGTGAATCATAGAAAGAAGACATAAAGTCACCAGAGAACCTAGCAATTGTAAGCACAAGAGAAATCCCCAGAGTGTAAAGGAGGGGTAAAGCATTTCTTCCATCTGGTCCATAGCACCCTTTGATATCTGCCCCTGACAGGCCATTTCTTAGTCATCCAATAAATCATAGCTTGCTTTATTAGCAACCTTCTAAATTGGAAGATAAAAAAATTGAGCCCAAGTGTGAACTGCCCAAGGCAAAGGTCGAGCACACAATAGGAAAGTTTACAAGCTTGGCTGCCTCCTCCAGCCAATGCCAACTTCCCCTCTAGAGCTGCCTTGCTGGGCATTCTTGGGCCTCCCCCACTCACCAGCGATTATCCCTCGCCCCGCACCAGCCCAACCACTGGAGCCGTAAAGAGCCTAAGAACTGGAGAGTTCTGCTGACTCACACTCGGGAGGTCCAGAAATAAGAGGGGCCACATTTTGCTCTAAACCCTCTAATGAGGTGGACTGTAAAGATTCAAAGGTGACCCGCCCTGGCATGAGTGTTCAGTCCATCAGACCCTATGAAGTTTTATTCTAAAAAGTTTGGCATTAATCTGGGTTATTAGCTTCCGGGGACCAAAAAAGATGAGGCTATTCTGATGGTTATCTGCAGTCAGTGGAATCTGGTGTGACTGCTTTCCAGCTCCACAGTACAAGACGAGGCAACCTCGGCCGAAGCACAGACAATTTATAAGGTGCCAGCTGGAAGGAAGTTGGGACCTGTGGGGGATGTCACCAGGCAGTAAACCTCAGTGATCAGCAAAGGGACCCTGGGCACTTGAGAATGTTTTGTCCTCCTTTCAAATGTCAGCTTTACTCCAAGGGCTCTGGATGACATCAGGGGCCCTGAGGCCCAGTGGAGGCCAACAGAGGGAGCCCCAGCATGGCAGGCTGGGCCTCCTCCATGTCCAGCGGCACTATGTGCATGGGCCCAGGGCCTTGCCCCAGCTCTCGGGCAGGTCCAAGAAGGGTTATCAATACTCCCGCCACTTCCCAACCACTCCCACCTCCAGAGAACACACACGCCTTCCTTTGCAGACACTTTTGAAATCGGCAATAACAAACAGGAGCTCAGTTAGGAGAATAAGATAACCATCAGCATTCAGTCAGCAGATGGCATGTTAAATATGAAGTTCCCTGACTTCATCAACTTTTGAATGTCCTTGACTTCCCCATTGTCGGTTGAAAGAGCAGAGAATATCTCAGCTTTTGGTACATTACTAACCTCTATACTCCAACCACAACTGGGTTCTGTGTTATAAGCCACTTCTCAAACCTCATTAGCTATGTAGTCAATATCTAAAATGCTCAAGACACTGCAGCTGATGAATAGAACCTCACAACCACAGTAGAGAGAAATGGGGAGGGGGATGAGAGATCTCAGTTCCTCTTGCATGTTGTGCCTCGTTTCCTTTCTTTCTTTTCTTTTTCCCTCGAGGAACTAGGGACACATGGGACAAAGTATTAAAACCATTGCAAATGGAAGTCTCCAGTGCACTCTCCTATGGCAAATCTTTTCATATCAAACTGTGGCTAATTCCGCTCCCAACCCAAGCCCAAGAATTTTGCTGCAAAGTTCCTGAGCTATAGTTCCCTACGGGGTTGGCGGCCTCCGGTATGCATGGTGCTGAAGCAGCCTCAGAGAATACAGAAAAGTGATGTTTTTTCCGAAGAGGTCCCTCTGGTGACTCTTTCTGAGGCCAGGCATGTGGTCATGCTGCACTGAGCTGTGGAATCAAAGTGAGGTAGGCCAGCAGTGCCGCAGACTGAGTTTGCGTGCTGGCTCCACCACATCCTGGCTGTGTGGCCATGGGCTAGCTCCTTCGTCTGTCTCCCTGTGCCTCAGTTTCCTCACCCATGAAATGGGGATAATGATAAAGCTACTTTCCCAGATTAAGGAGATTAATCACATAAAGTGCTTAACAGGGAGCTCCCAATATACTTAGCATTTAATAAATGCTAAACATCATTAATTTTGCAATCCTGAGCCAGAGGGTTAGAGAGGCATGAGTTTGTTGTTTTTGATTCTAACCTAGGTCAGAAACTCAATACCATCGCATACAATTTGAGGAAGGCCCATTGATATGAGCACATATTCACGTTCCCTGTCCCCGTTTGTAGTTGATCAACAGGGATCTCAATGGTATTCGAAATCTCATGGAGAGCCAAAGGATGAGGCTGTCTATATCATTCATTCTGTCAGCAGAAAGCGGCACTGGGTTTGGCAGATCGCCCATAAATTATCACTTCACTGTGGGGTGAGGAAAGGCTGCATAGCGAGGGCCCTGCCGCCGACGCCGAGTGCTTCCCATAGGCTTCCAGTTTCTGTCCAGGCACCAAGGTCCTGTTAGGTTAGGTGGAAATCTCATGAGATCTTGATTCCTTTCCAAATTCCATTCCCTAAAATTCAGGTTGAGATTCTGAGATTATGATCACTTATGATTATAAACTGCCAATACTTCCCACCCATGAGCACCACTGGGTAGCAGAGGGATGTGAATTCCTCTCTCACCTAAATAGTGAGAGAGGAATTCTGACTTGAGGTCACAATTAATTAGGCCTTCCTAACTCCTGAGAGTTCAAACTGGGTTTCAAAAAGAGGCCAAGAGCCAAATTCCACAGAAATTTCTAGAGCTGGCCTCAAATCAATCTTTCACAGAACTCCTAGAAGCATTTGGATATTAACAAGGAGAAAAAAAACACAATTATCTTTTGGGATGCCAACTGCCACTTTATGTCATTTTAAAGAATGAACAGACTCCCAGCTCTCCTCAGCTCTCTGCTCACAATTACAAAGCCATGGTAAATAATCGTGGCAAATGGCAGGTTTGATTTAGGAGAGGAAAATTGCATAATGACTTGGTGCTTTCTCTTCCATTTCTGTGGCAAGTGGGACAGCTCCTGCCACTTTTTGACTTAAGTTCAGACCTGTGACTTTCAACAAAAGGCCCCAACGCTGTTTATTAAAGTGGATATACAAACACACACAGTATTTAAATGTGCCAAACATTTTTATTATTTTTACAAAGAGAGAGTAATCATCTCATGAGGCATGGTTTCATTTGCTTTCCAGTGGTTTTATTTAGCCAAAAGATCCTATTTGTCCTTGCCAATAGCATTTTTGAGTGGTTTTAACAGAACATGCATCTTTTCATTTTCTCAGCACACTGGCTTCTGAGTGCACCATCCGAGTCCTGTTCCTGAGAAGATGTGTTGATATGGTGGATATGGGCAGAACTTCTCTCCTTTTGCACCCAGAATTCCCTATAAGGTGAAGGCAGGTTTTATACTCACTCTGAAAGGGGTCTAGACCCTGAGCAATGAAGACTTTGATCTAGGGCCGAAAAGCTTCTTATCCAAACACTTATTCATTTAATCTTGCAACTCAAGAGTGACGGACCATTCCAAAGTGCTCTGGGAGGACCAAGAAAACACCACTGGGGCACACAGGAGGGACCTACAGGTATGACCAAGGAGCCAGTTGTCTGCGATACCCACTCTCCGGAGAGAAGCTTTGCCTCCCAGAGAGGCAGGAGGGCAATGTAAAGCATTCCTACTGCAGGCAGTCTCCTCTTGGGGCTTTCCAGGGGAGTGAGGTTTTGTGTACAGGAAAATAAGAGCTGCCCTAGGGAGAGCCAGGCGGACTGAGACCCATGGCTGTAGTTTTTCCCACCTTTCCTTCAAGTGGCTGGTCCAGCCCTGCCTATCTCTCACACCCCAGGCCCTAAGGCTCCCACCAGTGTCATTCCTCATGACTTTATTTCTTGCCTACTAAACGCAAATAAGGTTTGGGTTTCAGATAATACCCTTCCCAAAAGAATTTGCATGTTAACAAAAAGTTTAAATCCTTTTCAAGTCTCAATTTAATTCAACAAATATCAATTAAGAGGGCTCATTTCTCATTACTGGGCATTAAGCACTGCAGATACAAAGAGGAATAAGACAATGTTCCTCCCTCAGGGAGAGGAGTTGTATTGTCAAATGTTTCTGATATATAAATGTTATCAGAGAGGTTTGAGTGAAGGCCTGTGGGAACCCCATTAAAGAAATTCTCTAGTTGGGATACAAGGATAGTGACTAAGAAGAAGTACTATTTGAATAGATCTGTGTATCCATTTGCATCATGTTTGGCTACATATAACAGAAAGATTCATGGTTTAATCAAAATAGGAGTTTTTAATCTCATGTAAAAGAAGTCCAGCACTAGACAATCTGCAGCTGGTAATGGAGTTCCATGATTTCTTCCATATTCTTACTGTTCTTCTATCCTTCGCGCCTACCATCCTTAATATACAGCTTCTAGCCTCAAATTTACCTCAGGGTCCCAAAATGGCTGCTGGAGCGCCAGACAATTCATTTAAGTTCCAGGCAAAAAGGCAGAAAGGGCAAAATTGATATTCTCATTAAGGAACTTCTCTTGGACTTCTAGACAACAAACTTCTTTCATTTCATTGGTCACCCAATCTTTTATGGAAGTAGAATTTCTTTCTATTGTAAGAAATAGAAAGAGATAAGAAATAGGAGATAAGAAATAGGAGATAAGAAAGACTGGCTATCTGGTAGGTAAATAGCAATCTATGCCATAGGCTTTGAATAATAAACAGTCTTCCCTGCAAGACAAAGTGGAGAACAATATTCCTGGTAATGGAAACAGAACATGCAAATATAAAAGTCTATAAATCATTTGGTGGATATGGGAACTATAAGTAGCCTATAAAGGCCTTCCATATCAACCTTAGTAAATCAACTTTGTTTTTAAGTCAGTGGATATTCTCACTTTGGGGTATATATTGTAGTTATTGTTGTTTATAGAAACCCTTTAATTTGGATGGAACTTTATGTGTATCCTCAAGATAAAAAAGGTAAAAGAGAAGCAGCTCTGGTTCAAGGTGGGATTGGAGGAGAACTGTACTTTAATAACTATAAAGTAGAGGCTGGTAAGTTGTAGGAGACCAGTCGGTAAAGGATCGGTGGGATTTCAGAGGCAGTAACAGTTGAGGTCTGTCTGAATGAATTTAGGGTTTCCAGATGCCAAGGTGAGAAGAAAGCTGTTCAAATGGAGAGAAAAACATACGCAAAAACCCAGAGTGAGAGTAGTAGATAAACAGGAGTCAGTGCTTAATGTCATTTTTCAGAAACTAAGGCTTGTGAAAGAGTGTGGGAATAAGGTTGGAAAGGTGAGTGGGGCAAGATCTATAGAAGGCAATGAAGTTGAAGTGTATAGGCAAGGACACATCCATCAATGGAGAACTCCGACCTCACCACTTGACACTTTCGTACCAGTAACATGCCTTTGTACTCCAACCTATTTTAATAATAAGCAGGATATACCTGTAACCTGAATTCTCAATGCACACAAGCCTGTTGATAACACAATATATGAGGACTGAACCTGGATCCATGTATATCTAAAAGGCAAAATCCCACTGAAAGGGTAAGTCCACGCTTCAGTCAGCCTAGAAACTAATCTCTGGTGCCTCTCAACCAAAACAATTACGACCTAACTCTGTATGTCCCCAGTCACACAGCCACTTAGTCCTTAAGTCAACCTATCCCAGAAAGTTAAGGTCTTGAGGAGAGACCATGCTGGAATGTACTGTCCCTCCTCTATGGTGCTCTCTAGACCTACACTTAAGGGCCATCTATGTGGCACGTGCTTTGGAAAATAATTTGCAAACTGTAGGAGGTTACCCATAAGAGGCCATGAAATCATTTCAATAACTGAAGATCAGCATTTCTGAGGGAAGAAAGAAGAGGAGGAGAAAAAGAAGAGGAGGAGGAGGGGGAGGGGGGAAGGGGAGGAGGAGGAGGAGAAGAAGAAAATACTGTATTAGTCAGAATAGGATAAACTGTACATTTCCAAAATGTCAGTGGCAGTTTCATTTCTCTCTCATGTAAAGGCTGCAGAAGAAATGTGTGACCCTCTAGGGCAACTGCCCTCCACATGGGAAGTCAATGATCCAGGCAGCTTTGATCCAACTCCACTATCTCAAGCTGAGGCCTCCTTGGGTCAGTGTCCCAGGGAAAGAGTCAGCTGGAGAGTGACATGTTGGCTTTCTATGTTTCACTGTAGAAGTGACACTAGTCACTTATCACCATAGCATATTGGCCAGAGTCAGTCATATAGCTCCACCTACTTCAAAGATACTGATCCCCCTACTTCTGGTACCTGGAAGAGAACTAGGTAATGATGCATACTAAGAGCATCTGCTATAAGCAAAATAGAAGACAGATGGAATGGAAATGAATAGGATGGGGTTGGATAGGATAGGGTAGGATAGGATGAGATAGGACAGAGTAGGCTAGGCTAGGGTAAGGTGGGGTAGGGGAGGATAGGATAGGAGAGGAGAGGAGAGGATAGGATAGGATAGGATAGGATAGGATAGGATAGGATAGAAAATAGGAATAGATTCACATGCATCACAGAAGTATTTTTAGTTTCATACGTGTATGATTGAGCAGATGTTGGGGCATGTACTGAGTACCAATTATGAAATGTATTTCCAGGTAGGAGTTAGAGGTGAAAAAAAGTTTGAAAGTGACTGCATCTGAGAGAACAAAGTGCCTAGAGAGGAGAATGAGGTTATTTATGTCATGTGACTGTGTAACAACAAAGGCTCTCCTCTTGTGTCCGCTCAGTCAAAGGAAGTAGAGTTTAAAGTTTCCTGAATGGGCTTCATTCCACAGCTTAAAAATAACTCGATGTCACATACCCAGATTCCTGTAAAAACTCAGTGGGTTACACAAGTCAGCATCACTGGTGTGTGTGTGTGTGTGTGTGTGTGTGTGTGAGAGAGAGAGAGAGAGAGAGAGAGAGAGAGAATTTCTACTCAGGGGCTTGTTAAATGGGAAGGAAGAGAAGGAGCCCTTAGAGTATAGGAAAGTTAGAGTGTTTTCAAGGACCACCAGAGCCCAGAAAAACAAATAGGATGATGAAAAGGAGCTACTGTAAGGTGACCTTAAAAACGAATATGAAGAGAGCAACCATTCTGAGCCAGCACCTTGGTCCTGTGGGGACAAGCCCCTCATAATGTAAGTGCCCCACTAAACTCCTGCTGCCATCAACGTGCAGCGCCTTTCTGGGTGCCCGTGTGCAGTTCCAAGAACTGAAGGGAGTCTACCCAGAGAAACTTTGCAAAATCTTCCCCGGGGATCCAACAGCCAGTAGAAGACATAGTACAAGCTCTGCAGGCCATGTGGTGGGTGTTTCCTGAGTTAACTGATGTGGAGGAGATTGAAATATATTTCTAACACTTTTAACTCCTTAAAGGACACGGTGAAAAAAATAATGTTAACTAATATTTGTCAAGACCTTATTATATGCCTGGAAGTGTGCTAAAAATTGTACCTCTTTTTATCTCACTTAATCCTCTCCCCTATGGGGTCACTATTATAAGCTATTTCTATTTTATGGATGAGGAAAATGAGGCTCAAAGAGCTTAGAAAATTCGCCCACTCAGATAATAAATAGCAGACCTAAGATTCAAACCCAGCCTGTCTGTCTTTCAACTACCTCTAAAAAATAATGGAATTATTCAGAAGTAGCAGGAACTAATGAGCCGAACTGTTTCCCCCCGAAAAGATGTATTAAAGTCCTAACCCCCAGTACCTCAAAATGTAACCTGATTTGAAAATAGGTTCTTTGCAGGTGCAGTTAGTTAAGATGAAGTCACACTGGGATAGGGTGCGTTCCTAACCCAATATTACTGATTTGCTTGTAAGAAGACGGTCATGTGACAACACAGGGAGAACAGCATGGGAAGATGAGGTAGAGATTGGAGTGATGCATCTGCAAGTCAGGGAACCCAAGGCTCTGGCCATAACTAGAAGTTATGAGAAAAGCATGCGACGGTTCTCCCTCGCAGCCCGCAGAGGGAACCAGCCCTGCCAATGCTTGGATCTCAGACTTCCAGCCACCAGAGCTGTGAGACAATACATGTCTCTGGTATTAAGCCACCCACTTTGTGGTACTTTGTTACAGCAGCCCTGGGAAACAAATACACAAGGTAACACAATCTGAATAATTGCCTAACCAGACCCACCACAGCATCATATGGCTCCTTGGCAACAGGAAAATTGAGGTACGAAGTGGTGGAGGCTTTTGTTCAAATCGAGAAGCAGCCCCGGCAGCCAGAACCTTGGCCATCCATATTTGATATGTGCTGCCTCCCTCCCCGTGAAAGTATTAAAGGTACTTTCCTCTTTAACTCCGTGCTCTGAGAATCCTGACCCATAGGGTTCAGGCTGCAGTTGCCAGTGCCGAAGGGACTTTCCTATTTGTGCAGAGGTAGAAGCTGAGTATAATTGTGCATCCCCACAGGATCCCTGACAGTGCCCACATGGGGACCGGTCTCCCTCGTGCACAGACTCTGTTCTGGGCATTCAGAGGAAGGGCCCAGCCCCTGGGTACCGGGTGACCCAGAGAGGGTGTGGGCAGGGCTGGTCGCCTCCATCTCAGACATGGATTCTGGGGTAGCCAGCTGGGCCTCCAGCATTCACAAGACCAAACCCAATCAGTGTTGGGAGGAGAACTTTCCCCCAGTGTCGAGTGCAGACTTTCCCCCAGACCGTAGTGGAGACCTAGAACACTGGAGCAGTCACTTCTCACAGCCTAGTTCTCCCACACACCACCAGGGAGGTGACCCAGAAGGGCTTACTGTCAAACTCACTAACAAAGGAAGCCTGGGTCTGAGCAAAGTGTCCTCTAATCGGAAGGCCACCGAAAGCCAAGACCCACTCCGTGTTAGTCACAGAAGCATTTTTCTCCACAACTGTTTTCTCTCAAAACACTTGAGCCAAAAGTACCCATTCCATTAGCACAAAAGAATTTCAGTTGCATCTGATAGGCAACAAAAATCCCTGGAACTCTGTTGATCCCATACTGTGTCTAAAGGGGAAAGTTTTAAGGAAACAATAGGAGGAGGAAAAGAATAGTAGTAAAAGTAATATTATTGACACTATTGTTACTGTTACTGTGAGCATTGTGCAGCTCATAGACATGGCACCTCCACTTCTGGTCCTTCAAGAGTCCAGATGCCATTCTCCCGTGCATCGTTTAGACCAGTTGTTGTCTGGGGACTTTTAAAATGCAGATTACTAGGTCCCCACCCAAGATGGTCAAGTTCAAGGGCCAAAAAATCTGCATTTTAACAAGCAAACCAAGGGATTCTGGTGCAGATGGTCAGGTGACCGCATTTGCAGAAACCCTAGGTTTAAATATTCTTCCATATTAAGATCTAAAGTTGTGGATCAGATGAACTCTCAGGTTTCCTCCAACCTCGTGATTCCAACATTTCCCCCTTTTATCTTCTGTTTATCTGTTTATCTGGCGTCCACTTGCCCTGCTTACGCGGGTTGCTTTGGTATCCTACAACTGTCTTCTTTCCTTTAACCTTTCCAACAAACTCTGCTGCCCTTTCTCTGTTCATGGATTGTCTGTCTGGAACTGAAGAACCCAATAGAATTATCTTAACATTTGATAGGTAGATCTTGTGGATATCACTGATAAAACCAACTCCCAATACAAGTAGGAGAGCAAGCATACCACTTTATCGCCCTTTAGTCTGCCCTCATCCTTAATACTTAATCACTCCTGACCAGAGTTTCCTACCTCAGGACATCCAGGGAAGCATGGATGAGTTTCAGGATACCGGGGAACTCTCTGAAATGTCACATGAAATTGTATGCAAATGAAAAACAGACAGGCATTTTTCAGAGATGCGAGTGCAAGGCCAGGAAAGGTAAAGAACCATGGCCCCAGGTACCATCTGACTCACCTGGTTGTGATGTAGGAAGTCCATGTTGATAAATCTAAGCTGCGTTGTTTGGATCCTGGACAGTTCCCAGCTAGCTTAGGCAGTTCATACAGAGTGCAGTTTAAAAATCTAACTAGACCACATCCACATTCATTAGTAATGTGCTAGACGTTAAGTACCAAGGACAGAAGATCAAATAAAATATAGTTCCTGGAGGATTCTGGGAAGATGGCAGTAGCACTAAAAGCAGTCTTTCAATTTCTGCAAGTCCCTACATAAAACTGTCCCACACACACGTTTATAACAAAACTAGGATCAAGTTTTCTCACAAACTCCAAATTACAAGTGAGCAGAGACAAACCACCAGTGCCCCAGTGTCCACCCAGGAGGAACCTGGAAATGGGAGAACTCCTAAATAGCCAATAATATGTCCTGGAAAGTGTCGTTAGGCCAACTTGACAACAGTTGTGGCAGGGAAGAGAGTAGATTGCCTTCTTTAGTAGGAGTAAGGGACAGGGCCCAGCAGGAAGGACTGAAGGGGCTAACGCAGTCAGGGACCACCCAGGGCTCCATTCCAGGTCAGGGACCTGCCCTCAGGAGAAACTGCCTGGAGAAGAACTGAAACTAAGTTAGGTTGAGACATCAGTGATAAAGGAAAGACGAGGTCCAGGTAACCCTGGGTGGCGGTGGGAGGCAGGGTTCGTGGAGCACACAGAGCAGGAAAGCTCAAAACGCAAGCCACCATGTTTACACTAGATAAAAACAACAGGAGAGGGAACACCGTAAAGCTGAAAAGGCGTTGCTAAACCCTGTCTCACTCGACAAGTGCAGGAAAGCTAAGAAAATAGGAGTAAAATCCTATATAGGTTATTACAAGAAAAAAAGGGAAAATGAAAGCATGCCAGTCAGACATGCCCATAAATAGATCAAAATGATAACATACTATATTAAAACAAGCTAAAAGACATTAAGAAAATTATATAAGACATGAAAGAACGTGAACCAAAATTAGAAAACAAAAACTCTGCAAATACTTTAAAATAAAATCATTTCAGAAATGAATAATAAATACATAAATAGGATACAAAAGCAAAAAAATGGATATAATTAAATAAGAGAAATAGGTGAAAACAAAGAAAAATTTTTAAATCAAAAGGAAATGAAGAAAACGATAAAAAGGATTCAAGAGGAAGTTATACATTTTGAAAACAGGCGAAATAGTGAACACTCAGAAAATAGAAGTCTCTAAAGAAGGAAAACAAAGCAAAGAAGTAGAACAAGTGCTAATTCAAAACTTTCCTGAAATACAACACATTTAACACATTTGGAAACAAGTATTGAAAGAGCACACCACGCACCTGAGAGGATCAACCTAGAACAATAAATATCAGAAAAAATTTAGTGAAATTAATGAACCTTAAAGAAAAAATCCTTTGGGCATCTAGAAAACACCATGTGATTTATGAGGGAAAGAAAATTATCACTGTTATTACTGTTATTGTTACTACTTTCCATCCATGGGCGGGCTGGCTCCTAGCCTCACCTCTGTCAAACTTCTATCCAACAGAAACACATGCCCTCAGTCCCAGATGTGCGATGGTCAGAGGACTGGAGGTCCCTTACATATGACACAATTTCTCAGAAGTCCGTGACTTTGCACACTGTTCGCCCCATGAAATTACCTTTCCTCCCCTTCTTCCTACTGTAAATGCTTAGACCAAAGGTAATACATCTGGTTTCTTCTGACATTGTGGGCAATAATGAGGTAATGGCTGGAAAAAAGCATGAAGGAACTTTCTGTGGTAATGAAAATAACTTATACCTTGATTGGAATGGTATTTTTTCTTTGTTATATATTTTTAAATTTATTTTAATCATAGATGACACACAATATTGTATTAGTTCCAGGTTTATAAAATAGCAATTCAACATTTATGTAGCTTATGTTCCTCTAGTCCTCCTCCCCTCTAGCAACCATCAATTTGTTTTTGTTTTGTTTTGTTTGATCATTTGGTTTTGTGTTTTATTTTTTTGGTTTGGGTTTTGGATTTTTTTACATTTTGGAATCACACGGTATTTGTCTTTCTCTATACAACTTATTTCACTTAGCATAATAATTTCTAGGTCCATCCATGTGGTGGCTGTTGCTTTTGTTGTTGTTGTCGTTGTTGAGTTGTGTGAGTTCTTTATATATTTTGGATATTAGTCCCTCATTAGACATGGAATTTGCAAATATTTCATCTCATTCAGTAAGTTGCCTTTCCATCTCGTTGATGGTGTTCTTTGCTATGAAGAAGATTCTTGGTATGATATTGTCCCACTTATTTATTTTTGCTTTTGTTACGTTGGCTTTTCATGTCAGGTTTTAAAAAATCACCACAAAGGCCTATGGCAAGCAACTTTCTGTTTACGTTTCCTTCTAGGAATTCTATGGTTTCAGGTCCTACATTTAAGTCTTTAATCCATTTTGTATTAATTTTCGTATATGATATAACATAGTGGTCAAGTTTCATTCTTTTACATGTGGCTGTTAAGTTTTCCCAGCACCATTTATTGAAGAGACTATTCTTTCCCCATTGTGTATTCTTGGTTCCTTTGTTGTAAATTAGTTGACCATATATATATGGGTTTATTTCTTGGCTCTATTCTGTCCCATTGATCTATGTGTCTGTTTTGATGGCAAAACCAAACTGTTTTAATTACTATAGCTTTGTAATATAGTTTATATTCAAGGAGTATGATGTCTCCAGCTTTGTTCTTCTTTCTCAGGATTACTGTGGCTATTCAGATTTTTTGTGGTTTCATACAAATTTTAGAATTATTTGTTCTATTTATTTGAAAAAATACCATTGGTATATTAACAGGGATTGCATTAAATCTATAAATTGATTTAGGTTATATGGAACTAAATATATGGACCGCAATATTGATTCTTCTAATCCATAAGCACAGAATAGCCTTCTATTTATTTCTGTCTTCTTTAATTTCTTTCATTAATATCTTATAGTTTTCAATATACAGGTCTTTAATCTCCTTGGTTAAATTCATTCTTAGGCATTTTATTTTTTTGATGCAATTGTAAATGGGATTGTTTTCTTAATTTATCTTTCTAATAGTTCATTTTTGATGTATAGAAACATAACAGATTTTTGTGTGATGATTTTCTTTCCTGCAATCTTAGTGAATTAATTTATTAATTCGAATGCATTTTAATGGAGACTTTAGGGTTTTCTATATATAATAATATGTCTTCTGCAAATAGTGACAGCTTTATTTCTTCCTTTTCAATTTGGATAGCTTTTATTTCTTTTCCTTGCCTAATTGCTCTGGTTAGGACTTCAAACACTATGTTATATAAAACTGGTGACATTGGGCATCCTTGTCTTTTTCCTGACCTTAGAAGGAAATGCTTTCACCTTTCACCATTGAATATGATGTTAGCTATGGACCTGTCATATATGGTCTTCATTATGTTGAGGTATGTTCCCTCTATGTTCCTTTTGTTGAGCTTTATCATAAATGGATGTTGAATTTTGTCAAATACTTTTTCTACATTGATCAGTTATTTTTATCTTTCATTTTATTAATATGATATATCACATTGACTGAGGATATTAAACCATCCTTTCATCCTTTGAGTAAATTACACTTGATCATGGTGTATGGTTCTTTTAATGTAATTTTGAATTATGTTTGATAATATTTTACTGAAAGTGTTTGCATCTATGTTCATCAGGGATATTGATTTTATTCCCTTGTGGCATCCTTGTCTGGTTTTGGTACCGGGGTAATGCTGGCCTCATAAAATGAGTTGGGAAGAGTTCTCTCTTCTCCTGCTTCTTGGAAAAGTTTGAGAAGAATTGGTGTAAATTCTCCTTTGAATGTTTGGTAGAATACACCAATGAAGCCATCTGGATCTGAAATTTTCTTTATTGGGAGATTTTTGATTACTGATTCAATCTCCTTACTAGTGATTGGTCTGTTCAGATTTTCTATCATCATGATTCAGTCTTGGTAGGATATATATTTCTAGGAGTTTATCCAGGTTCCTAGGCTGTTCAATTTGCTGGCATATAATTATTATAGCAGTCTCTTATGAGCCTTTGTGTTGGTGTAGTATCAGTTCTAATATCTCTTTTTTTTCTGATTTTCTTTTAGTCTTCTCTCTTTTTTTTTTGGTAAGTCTAGTTAAAAGATCATCAATTTTGTTTATCTTTTTAAAAAGTCAGCTGTTAGTTGCATTGCTTTTCTTGATTGTCATGTAATCTCTGTTTCACTTATTTTTGCTCTAACCTCTTTTATTTCATTTCTTTTACTAACTTTGGGCTTTATTTTCTTTCCCAGTTCCTTAAGGCATAAAGTTAGATTGTTTATTTGAGACTTTTCTTGTTTCTTAAGGTAGGCATTTATTACTACAAACTTCTCTCTTAGAAATGCTTTTGCTGTATCTCACAAATTTTGGCACTTGATGTTTTCATTTTCCTTAGTCTCAGGTATTTCTTAATACAATGAAATAATATTTTTGTTAGATTTTTCAGGAGCAACTTCTTATACCAAAAACAAAACAGTAATATATTTAAGGTAACCAAATAAAGACAGAATAAGCCAACAATTTTATTTCTAGAAAAAAAGAAAAACACTTTCAAAATACAAAGAGCGCAGGCTATTATCAATATTCAAGAACTCAAAGGATGTTCCCATGGTCACTTCATGAGGAATCTACTGAAGAGCAAGCTTCAGACAATCAAAATGACTAAAAAGACATTTACATGGGCCTGAAGGTGAGCATTAAATATATAGCTACCTGTAGTGCTAGGAATAAATGAGGGATGGTGGAAAGAGAGAGAGAGAGAGAGAGAGAGAGAGAGAGAATGTAATGGTTATATGTTCTGACAGTGCAGATATAGTACAATTTCATATAGATGCACTACAGTACTATGTAAATATCATGGTGGTGGTATCTATGTTGTCCTGAGACTAGTGTATGTATAACATAGGATAAAAATAAGTAATTATGACTTATTCTAATCCTGCCATTCCCTGTGTCCTTGAGAATCAGAAATTCTTGAACTGAAATTGGATGTGTCCATAGGAACTCAAGAGACATATAACCAGTAGCAGGGTGAAGATGATTTTCACTAGCCGGAAAGTACAGAGTGATCACTTCTTGCCCCCACTGCACATTCAGTGGTTTCATGTTGGTAACTTGAAATCAGCCAAAATGGAAGTAGTTAAACCATGCAAATTGGGAAACATTACCAATCCAGTCATTTTTTTAAAGAGATAGAATCATTTGTTAAACATTTACCACACTCCATGTGTATTACAACCCTTGGTTCCCAGATTATTCTGTTAAAAATACCACATCTTAATAAAAGAAACCAGAGAATTTTGGATAAATAGTTGGTTTGAGGACTGAAACAGGAAATGTACAAGATGAGCCTAGAACTACTCGTCATACCAATGACAAGGAAGATTCCAAAGGTATTAGCATAATGTCAATACGACCCAAGAACCAATTCAAAAAGACTCCCACTGACCAAAGATGACTCAGGTTGAGCTTCAACAATAATAATTAGAATCAAGTTCATTTAAATTCATTATTTTATAATAATATTTAAGCAAAGAATTAGCTATCTTCAGAAGATGATAGACGATCATTATCTGGGCTGGTAAATAGAGACAATAAATCAAGCATTTTCTTGCCTTTTCTGTATTGACTAGTCCTCTGACCATCCCATGAGGATGAATGCAAAGCATCTCATATAAACGTGTTCCCTTAATATAACAAAATAGATGTAATTAGAATTTCACTATTTGCACTCCCAGTGAGCAAAAATATATAGGTGTTACACATCAGTGGCTGCCAAGATCACACAAAGAGAGACAACAAGATGTGGCATGCCTTCTTCAGCCTTTGCAAAGGAATAGAAGAAAAAGAATAGAACCTGAATCCGATCCAATCTGAGTCCAGCTGGCCATTTTCAGGAACCACCGAAGGCAAAGGAACATGCTGGGCCGCACATGAGTTTGCAATCAGCAAAATTCAGACTGTGAGAACCTCCACAGTTTCTTCAGCAGATACATTGTAAAGAAATTAGAAGTATGGAGGAGGAATCTATAGATTACAAGTCATAGCACTTTTTAAGTGCACTAGACCAGACTGTAGTGGGTAAGATTGCACATTTGATTGATAAAACTGTAATATAAATTCAAGGAAGTGATATGTTTAAAAATCAGGATAGTAGAGCCTTTTGGAGAGAGGGAGGAGTTTTGATTAGGATGAGACACAAAAAGGGTTTCATGGGTAGGTGACAAAGTTCTGTTTCCTGGCCTGTGTGGTTTCGTCGCCTTATAATAATTTATGAAGCTGTACTGGATTTGTCAGCCTTGATGTATTTGTTTCATTTTACAATAAAAAAATAGTTTTTAAAAATAATGATAAAGTTCTTGCTCTCAAGGAGCTCAGAGTCTAATGAAGGAGATGGATATGTGAACAATTAGCTCTAAGATAATATAGGTAGTAAACTCTATCAGGCAAAGACGTACATGTTGCAATGGAACCATCATGGAGCTGAAGCAATTTATTGTGGCAGATCCAAGAAGTCTACTGGGGTAAAGGGAAACATTAACTTGGTCTTAAGGGTACAGCCATTCCCCAGTAGATGTAAGTTAGCAGAGCTCAGCGACTAGACTAAAAGGGTTGCAATTACTCCTTGCTGGCTTATTCCAGACAGTTCTGCTCACCCATCAGCTTTTTTATTCTGGCATTTGCTGCTTTTTTTTTTTATGTCCCAGAGTTGTCTAGGAAATTTCCTTTAATATGATAAAGGTTAGGATTGTCAATCAAAGAAGTGTATGTTCATCTATGTGTGTGAATAGAGGGTTTCTGCCTTTTCCTTTTTTTAAAGCAGAGCTTCATGGATAGCCTAGAAGAAGGTTACCACCTCGAAAGCTTCTTCTTGGAATACAGTGACTGTTGCAGACAGGATCCCACTCCTATGTTTTCTGTAAGTGCCTGGTATAGAATTGGAAGTCCTCCCTCAAGCCAAGAGAGAACGGGGGGATGAAGCGGCTTGAAGAAGAAGACTTTTCAGAATCCTAAACCCTCAGAATGGCTCATCGCATACTGAACAAAGGTGGCAAGATGGCGAATGTCCAGTTACAGAAGTTGACATATCCGGGGAAGGAGGGCAAACACACTCAATTTTCTAGGCCATGTTTCCTAGAAAAACAAAGCAGAAGAGGGGTGATTTGTGTATTGGAATCAAACAGTGAAGGAGTGTGTATAAGTTTGGGTGTCCTCTGCTAGTTCTATTCATGGATGCTGTGTAAACAGTGTGGGGTGGTCAGTAGCAAGTGGGACCTAGTTTTCTGCAAGAATGTATGGGCTTGGAGGGCAAGGTTGGCTTCCACTCCAGCATGAACCTGTCCTTCCCCACATACCTAGCAATGATCCTTGACCACCTCAGGTGGCAAGCTAGCACTGAAAGATAAAAAGCATTCTGGAAATGGAGGTAAGAATAGATTAGAAGATAATTAAAAAGCCATCTGTTTACATATTTCTTGATCTAGAAAATGGGACTATAATAGCCTCCTATAACTATAAAGATAAAATAAAACATATGGAAATGCTTTATAAATGAAGGGTAGAGGGTATATTCCTGAAAACTCTATACACAGATAAATGTGCCTTCCTTCCTTACCCAGCTATGCATTGACAAGTATTTTATCCTGATAACAAGATCATTTATCAAGCCCATACATACAGACACATTTAAATGCTCTAAATAAGTACAAAATCTTCCTATGCAAGCCGAGATGTGCTGCTTTGTTAATTCACTCTCAGATGTAGCATCCTCGAACTTTCATCATGTTGAACCAAGTATATAACCCTTTTCCAAGACAAAAAAGAATGGAACAATTATCAGGGGCCATTAGAAAGGCCTGGGTTCTGGGAGAAATGGACTTACCTTATATATATCCTCACTCTAAAAATGATGGTTTGATGAACATAAGAGACCATGTTTTTTGTCTTCCTATTTAAGATTCGAATCTCATATGGAGGGCAATGCTCTGGAATGAGAACACTCTGTTCCTTAGTTACTTGGTCATCAATCCACTGGGTGCTTATTTAAAAAGAAAACCAGTTTCTGCCCTAGCTGGTGTGGCTCAGTGGATGAAGTGCCAGCCTGCAAACCAAAGGGCTACTGGTTCGATTCCCAGTCAGGGCACATGCCTGGGTTGCGGGCCAGGTCCCTAATAAGGGGCGCACGAGAGGCAACCACACATTGATGTTTCTCTCCCTCTCTTTCTCCTTCCCCTCCCCTCTCTCTAAAAATAAATAAATAAAATCTTTCCAAAAACAAAAACAAACAAAATAAACCATAGTTCCAGTCCACCTCCCAGACTTATTGAGTTAGAGTCTTTAAGGAAGGACTTGGAAATCTGATTTTTTAACAAATACCCAAAATGACCTTTCTGATTAGGCAAATTTAGAGAAAGCCAAGATAGAACATAGCTCTTTAAGGCTCTCAAATCAAAGACTTTTAAAGAGGGCCAGAGTGAAGGTGTGTTAGTCTGCTCAGGTTGCCATAACAAAATACCAGAGACTGGTATTTTATTTCTCACAGTTCTGGAGGCTGGAAGTCTGAGATCAAGGTGCCAGCATGGCTGGGCTCTGGTGAGAGCCCTTTCAGGCTTGCAAACAGCCACCACCTCGTTGTGTGCCCACACAACCTCTTCTTTGCGGACATGCAGAGAGAAAACTAGCACACTCTCTAATAATGTCTCTTCTTACAAGGGCACTAATCCCAGCATCAGGCCCCACCCCCATGACCCACCTAACCCTAAGCATCTCCCAAAAGGCCCATTTTCAAATACCGTCTGTTCTATTGGGGGTGAGGACTTTACACATGCATTTTAGGTGGATGCAAACATTTAGTCAATAGGAGCAATGAAGTTTAGTTCCCTTAAAAAAATGTTTATTTGTGGAGCTGACATTTGCTTGGGGTTTTTACTTCTCACCAATACAGGTAGGACCATAGGCTTTGGTTATGGTACTTAAAAATGGACAAAACATGAGGATTTAAAATAATCAAAACAAAAATTAACAAAGGAGAGAGAGAGAAAAAACAATGTTACCAGGTAGTTTGGACATTAGTTTAGTTAAGCACTAAATTTAGTTCTGGACCAGCTGACAGCTCAGGCCAAAGGAGAAAATGTTTCTGCTAACTGTCTTTTCCTTTCCATGCATGTGAAATTCTGGGTAGAGTTCCAAGTTTTACTTACATCTCCTGAACCAAAGTGCTATTTCCAAACTTGTGCCCTTTAAAGATGAGAAAAGTCATTGTTTTTTTTCCCCCAGAGGCTAACATTTCATCTCAACATGTTCCTAGCTTATTAGGGAAGCAAAACTAGCTGTACCAAAAATACCCAGTGGGGAATCTCCCTCCCAAACATGTACTAGAACCTGATGAAAAAACATCACATACTTTGCAAAATCTGCAGTTGAGGTTTTCTTCATAGATCAAAAGAGGTTTCTTACTTTTTAATAATTCAGGTAGCCCTGGAGATCCAGCCACTTTCCAGACAATGCTCAGCAATGACGAACTCGGAAAGTCACTGATGGCTGGATCCCAAATCGGTTATCCAGTCAGACAAGTCCTGAGACCAGTGTCTCTATAACAGAAGGAAGATATCTCAGTGTGGTGGAAATGCCCCTAGACTCAGGCCCAGCTCTGCCTTTAACTAAATGACTGGGTTCATTGAACAATGGATCCTTTAACTCTCTCTGAGCCTGTTGTCTTTATTAATTCAACAACTATTTATTGAATATAGAAAATGTGCCAAGCACTGAACCCAGAGGAAGAGAATAGCCCTGCTCTCAAGGAGACCACACTATGGAGACCAGGGCATTTCCACTCTTTAAGGTGATTATTCATTTCCTTCAGTGGGTGCCTCAGGGGTTTGGCACATAAAAATAAAAACAAGTGAGACTGAAGGGACAAATGAATAAGTGAGTGAATGAAACACAAAGGTTATTTTTAAGCACTTTATTTACGCCATTAGCACTCTTTTCATGGTATCCTTTGTCTAACCACTCAGGCCTAAGATGTTCATCTTGAACTTGACCTTTCCTAGCTTTTATCCTCAGGCAAACCTCATTCTTCGGCTGTAAAGCGCCCTCTTCACTCTTCTCCTGCATCATGACTCAGTGTACTTTCATCATTCATACCACCCCTAAATAGCTTCCTATATCATAAATTCCATAAATGCCCAGTGAGCACATAATGTATGGAAGCACGGGACAAACCCAGGTGTTGGAGAACACTTTGCTCCACACGTGCTGTGGCCGTGGATGGCGCTTTGCTCATTCTGTTACGGAAAAAATGAAACGACCAGACACTGAGGGGTTAGGAGCATGATCTTTATTTACATGCACGGGCCCAGAGGAGACAAACTCCAAATTCTGAGCCCAGAACAATAGCCCCGCATTCCTTTTATGCTGGGCTAAGTGGGGGAGGGTATTGGAAGGCGTAGTATAGATTTGGCGCGAAAAGGGCTTACAGAGGTGGGAGAGAAGCATTTACATCGTAAGTCAGGGCAATTAGCATTTCATCTTTGGTATCAGGCTTGATTCCCTCTACAATTCCATTCCGTTCATGCCGCACAGTGAGTGCCCCACGCCTTCAGCTCACAGCCACTGAGATACCAGAAGGGCCAAAATGGCACCAAGAGTTTCCTAGAAGGGTCTTACTTCAAAAAAATCCTCCCCACCTCTCACCTACTACCTCATGCTAGCTCCCCATACAACCTTTAACCCAAATAGTTACTTTTTGTGTAGAGGCAGCTCAACTTTCCCACCTGCTAACTAGCCCATGAATCCCAACTATACACAAAATGCATGGAGTGTCATTCTCTCCTCTCTACCCTCGGTATTGTTTCCCACCATTATATGAACAATGACTGAGGCATCAGTTTCCCCTGAAAGTATTGCTTAGGAAATAAATTTTTAAAATCAAATAAATATCATTTAATTAGCACAAAGGAATTTAAAACCACTCCTACATATTTACATACATTATTTGTTAATGGTCACAACCATACTTGAGGCTTGGAGAGGTAAATAAGGAGATCACGGGTCATATAGTCAGCAAAGCAGCAGAGCTGGCAGCTATGCCCAGGACCTCTGAGTCAAAAAGTCCCAGCGCCTGTCCAGACGGGACAAATGGTACCCTGTTTGGCCCAGGCCTCACATTCACAGGAAGCTACAAATTTCATCCTTCAGTGTTAGTTCCAGTATATGTGCAAAGTTAAAGAGGCTTCCCATCAGGATGAAAAAGAAGAAAGTGTCCATTACACATTTGTAAATTGGTATTTTACTTTGGTACTGTTATTTTGGCATTTTGATTTTTCAATTTACTGAGAATTTCAAACAGTGGAAGTTGCCCAGTCCTCTCTAAGAGCCTTGACAAATGCCTCTGTTTTTTGTTTTTCTTTTGTTTTTTACATGACATCTCTAGAAATGTTGCTAACTTGCTATCACTTTTCTATCTGCAAATGACATTGGTTGGATTTTCCTTGATTTACACTCAGGTTCTACATATATCTTGTCCGCCTCACCTCCCTAAGAAAAGCATTTTTCACTGACCTATGTACACCATCGACCCTAATAAATTCAGGTACCCTCACGTGTCCCTGCATGGAGGGTCTGCAGATGCCAGCAGGGGTGAGGTCTGCGAGTGTTTCTCTCCAGAGAAGCAGCTGGTCACATGCATGATTCTGCCCTGAAAAATTAACTTCTACCAGGGATGATGTTGGTGAGCTCTAACGGCAAAGGGAGGCTTTGGATTATTGAAAATCATTATATCTCTAGACTTTAATTCCTTCATCTATAAAAGGAAGAAAATTAATACTGATAAAAATTAATGGAAGGTCATCAAGGGCTTTCCAGAGCTGTGGATGTACTGACAACATGTTACAGCAAATGTCAGGCCCTGAACTTTAATATCTTCCTTCATCCTTAACTGAGAACAACAGATGACCGTCTGAAAGGAGTCAAGTTTTCCATTTGCAGTTGGAATCACAGTCACCCTTATGCATCTTTTCAGTCACTCTCCTCGCATCGTAACTAGGCCATGTTCATGAGCATCCCTTGCTTTGTCACCTCTTTGGTGGCAAATGATTGAAGCCAGAGGCAACCAGATTGCTGGCCCCCTGTGGGCTGCATCTTCCCTCTGTCCCCACATGTTCAGGGCACCACAGGAACGACAGAGTCGTGTTGTCCAGCTATGGATGGACTCCAGTAGAACCATCTCCAAGATCTACCGTGTCCCAAGTGCCTGGGTTTGGGGGACGGGGCCTGCAGATCTTCACCTGCCAACTAATGTTAACTGCTTTACATTTTTTCCTTTTCCTTATTTATTGAAGCTTTTCAGGACGCTGATGAGGTAAAATGTTTTCCAGAAGAAGGGATAATATAAAGCTTAAAGGTTGTTTCTCAGGGAATCGTGAAATGATTTGGCTACTTTGAACAAGAAATAATAATAACAATAATAATAAGGTGGTGTGAGACAGCCCCTGGGGACTTCATTATTGCTGGATAGGAGGGAAGTGTAATGGCCTTAGACGGACAGGTTTTCCTTTTCACACATAGTGCACATTGGGGTGAAGAGATGAGAAAGACAGGCGCCAGACCATAGAATAAACCTGTTACCTGCTTTTTAACATAATTTTGTATGCAGAGACATTGATGTATGAGGCATGCAGTGACTATGTTGAATACTGAAAAAGAAATGTATTTTGGAAAACAATCTATGTTTACTACCTGGCCCAAAAAGGGCTGGACATTTTATGAAATACTTCTTGCTTCTTTGTGAAAATTACTCATCGTTTAAGCTATATGTGCAGTTGTAAGGAAACACAATTTTTATGCTGTTGTTTAAGATCATTCTTAAGCACACATCCTCTAAGCAGATGAGATGCTGAGGGGAGGAGAAGAATATTTCACACCTCTCTATGACGTTGGCTGGGCCAGTCATCATTTCTTCATGACTAGAGACTTCTGGGAGGGCTGAAAAGGTGTGTGGAGCGAAGATTATAAACACCAATTTTTGCAGGCCAAATTTTCTGCTCAGTGAGTAGGTAGAGGATTTAAAGGTGAACAGAACTGTCTCTTTTGCTGCATGTAAAGTTCTGTGCTGTGCAGTTCTGTGCAGTAAAGTGCTATGTATGAGAAACTAAACTGTAACTCTCTGTTGGCAAGTATTCCTTAACAGGACTCACAGATATCTGAAACCAATTCTGACCCACTCTGGTCCTCCACTGACCACAACATTACCTGAATGGTGCGGTCCTATTTCCAGACTGCTCACCAGCCCTCAGGCCTATGGGGTGAGTAAATGCCCAGGGCTGGACGGCGTGGTGGATATTGGTGAGCCCAGGAACCTTGGGACTAGTTCTTCCCGGCTTCGGGGGGGCGCGGTGGGGGGGCGGATTTTTAAAATTCACTGCACCAAAAAGCTTTTCTCTTTTCTTTTCAGTTGCTGCTCATGTGGGCTCAATCTCCTTTGAAAAATGCAATTTTTTATTATTACCAGTATTTTTAACCATAAAATGAATTTAGGAAATGTAAAAGAAGTAACATAACTCACAAACTGCTGTGTTTAGAGGTTTAAAGCACATAAAGCCTGTGCTTTAGAGCTCAAGGGAATGGAATTTAAAAATGCTGAGAAGCAATTAGAATCATTAGCAGCAACTCACAGTGTCAGGGATTGCAAAAGAACAGAATCACGGCCTTTGAGACTCCCATTCAGTTTGTCCAGCTGGCCCCCTGGTGTAAACGGAAAAATGCATCTCAGAAACACTCTGGACTCTCCAGTTGAAGGCCGTGGCTTTCAAAGCCTGGTCTCCGGGCCAGCAGCTCTGCATCACTTGTGAACTTGTCACAAGTACAGATTATCAGGTCCCACCACAGACACTCTGAGTTCAAGGTCCAGTGTCTGTGCTCTGAGAAGCCCTCCAAGTGATTCTCGCACAGCGTACAAACCTGTGCACCTGTAAACCAGGGGTCTAAGGTCACCGAGCCAGGGATCATTCTACAAGAAATTTTGCATGGCCTTTCCAAAGCCAGTGGAAGAAGGGTCGATCACGGGACGCTGCTAAATCCTAAATCCTCTCAGACCCCTTAGATATCAATTCAAGAAACCCACTGAATTTTATTTTAACTCCCTTAAACTGAGGAAGTTGTCCTTAAACTGAGGAAGGTGACAAGTCTTCAATGCCAACTCAGGGAAATGCTTCACCATGCTCACAAAGATGGAAAAAGCAGTATGTATCTACAGCAGCAGAAACTTCATCCCAGGCAAGACAAGGCAGTTAGAAAAAGGAAAACAAATACCCTATTTTCTTACATGGTAGGACTGCTATTGGTTTCTCCCTTCAGCACGAAGTGACATCTCTTTCTCTCTCTCTCTCTCTCCCTCTCTCCCTCCCTCTCTCTCCCTTTCTCTCCAAAATCCCAGGAACAGCTAAAGGAGGATGACGTGGAATGCATTGTAAATCAGGACGAGCTGGCCATGAGTTACCAGGAGCAACCCACTGTACCTTGCAGTCCTCCTGCAAGGCTGGGTCTGGACGAGAAACTTTCACTCCAGACTCCAAAGAAGGAAAACATTTATGAAGGGGACCTTGGCCTAGGAGGCTATGAACTCAAACTTGAGCAAACTCCAGGTCAATCCCAGCTGCATTAATGGCCATGAACAGTGCAAATTAATTACAAGTCATGCAGGGCTCACTGAGAAATACAAGCCAAGATGACAAGGCAGCACAGAGGAGAGACTGGAAAATGTATTAGGATCATAAATTGGAGAGAACCAAACCCTTGTCATATGTATCCTCTGGTGCCTGAAGAAATGAGAATTTATTATCGTTCCTCTATATTATGCAACTGAATTTAAGTTTTGACAACAACCATTTCCATGAACGAATCGGGTGGGTGGGGAAGGTGGAGGGGGCGGGAGTCAGGAGCCTAGCGGCTGTGAGAAGGAAATGCCCCTGCCCATCTGCAGGTGTTTCTTCTCTGTACGCAGCTGCCCAGGTCATGCACTTAGATCCTAGAGTTTAGTCCCTTCTTTAGGGAGAGTTCAAAGATAAGAAAAAGAGCTTCTGAGCATAAACATATTGCTCCTAAACTGAAGGGAACGCCCAGTTATTTAGTAAGTGGTAAGTTTTGTATTTTTAGGACCTAGACTCCCACTTGCTCTTAATGATCCCTGGCTATTTTCAGAGCCCAGCTAGGTGCTTGATACCACTGCCGGTTGCCTCACAGAACCCACGCCACATGGGGACCCGCTGCGCTCGCTGGTGTCCTTTTCGCACTGCTTCTCCTACGGCACGAAGGGGCTGGTCACAGCTGGGAATCCCCTGCACTAAAGACAGTCTGCCTCCCAGCTTGTCTGGACCTCATTCACGGGAAGACCGGTTTCTTTTCCACATACGACGTGTCACCTGAGGAATGAGCCTCTCTGTCCTTGCTTGAATTTGAGTCACTTCTGGGGTCTTTAGTGAGCCCCCTCCGTCTGGTGGGTAAATGAGATTCCACAGCGCAGGTTGCTCTCCACGTGGCAGAAGGCCCTGCAGGAGCCCCAGTCTGTCCTTGGATTCCAACACTCACAGCTGCTTAGCAGGGGCTAGAGCCAGAGGAATAGAGCTGATGACGCACAGGCCACACCAGGGAGTCAAGGAGAGAGGTAGCATCAGGACTCCCCCTTACAAGATGTGACTCCTGACCCATGACAGCGACCAACACAATAACCTTTAATTCAGCTGCATGACCTGTGCCTTTAGGCTATAAATATACCTCAAGCCTAGCTTCTCTTGAAATACAGATGTTAATGCTAGATTCCAAAAAGCTCGCTCCAGGTCCCGGGCTATTGAGCCTTCTTCAGGGAGGTAAGAATGCCGTCTTCCTCAGGCCCAGAGCTTGGAAGTAACACGTGCTTTGCTGACCAGTTGTCAGGCCTTAAACATTAACCGTGGTGGTGTCGTGTACACTGCTAGGCACATTGTCGTTTTCCATACAGTAGAATCCAGGGACACAAATTGTTTTATACTCAGCTAAGTATAAATCTGGTCATTCCAGGTAATTATAGCAAATGGTAAAGCATGGAGTTTTCTAATTCGACTTAATCCTAATAAAATTTTGTTATATGTTAAGATTGTTTTTTGCTAATGTTTATTTAAGGCATTTTTCCTGTACTAATTGGTAGCTCTAAGTCCTTGTACTTGAAGCGACAGATGAAGCAGGCCCAGAAAGGCAATGGAAGGAGACGCAGGGGTCCTATGACCCAGGAAGAGCCCAGAGAGGCTGGCAGGCCACATCATCCGTCAGCAATGACAGAGCAGAGAGCCGTGCCAGGCTGGGAGGGCGTGCCAGGGAAGGGACAACCATGTAAAGACGGGTGGGACAGACTCCTTCTCTCACTGTGGACAACCGGAACCATGAGGTGCTTCAAAAACAGGGGAAGAGATACTAGATGGAAAGGAAAGAAAAGTCCACTAACGGTTCATCTTATGTCTGCACTTATCATGTGAAAAGGAGAAATGAGAGCTTGGTGTTTTCTTTCGTTCCGTTTGTGTGAAGAAAGACACACCAGGCAAAGAACAAATCCCCCCTAACAGACAAATATTAGTGGAGGCAGAAGTAGAGGGAAGAGAGAGAAATACGATACGCCAGGTGGAAATGAGACGGGTGGGGAGGGAGGCACACAGTCTAAACCCAGCCCCAACTGCCTAAGGGGGCACAGCAAAGTTAGCCTCCTGCTCCGCAGGCAACGGCCCTTTTCCGGCTTCGACACAACTCTCTTCCCAGCTAAACATCACGAACTGTTGCCAACAAGGATAATGAGGGCTGTTTAATCTGGGCTGGGCCACTTATTCCAGCTGACCGCAGGTAGGTTTTGTGAGTTTGGGGAAAGCCTGCCCTGCCCAATCTGTAAGGTGTATTCCAGTTTCGAGACATGATTACCAGCCTCCTTCCCTCTGACTCAACCCAAGACCCAAACAGAGGCTGATCTCCCAGTTAGTAATTCATAAAGCCAACTTTCCCTTATGCTCCTGCTGTGGAGAATAATAATTTATGACCTTAAGAAATGCTCTGTGCTTTGATTAGCAGCATCAGGACTGTGAAATTCAAACCTGTTATTTAACACCAGTTTCTAATGACTAATAAAGTCAAAGGGGCTTTGTTCAAACCACTGACACTTCCACTAATTATTAGAGCTTTCAACGGGACTCCAATTAATTGACTTCCTTAACTTCTTAACATGTGTACATCACACACACATTCAATCTCACATGCATGCACACACAAGGTTCCCCTGGTGGTCAGGGTCCCAGCTAGGGTTTCTGTGGTGTGCCCCCTGTTACTTGATGCCTGTCTGAGCAAGTGTGAAGCCTGGTGGTTAAGTGCCATCAGGGTCTTCATTCACAAAGTGTCTGGACAATTTTTGGAGGACCACTTAATATAAAACAAAGCTGAAAATTTAAATACCCTTTGACCCACCAATTTCATGTGCAGAACTTTTATTTTAGATATTTGAGAATATTATGCATATAAAGGGTATTTATTAAAACCAGTGAATTGTCATCCTGGTTAAATAAATGGCACCACCATCTTATGGAACAGCATCATATGTACAGACGCGGAATAACCTCCAAATATATCGTTAAATAAAAATAGCAAGATGCAGAACAAAGTGGATAGTATGCCACCAACCTGGAAGATTAAAGGAGAAATTGGTGGTATAACTGCCTCTTAAGAACTGAGGAGACTTAACTTCTCACTTTTATACCTTTTGGGTTTGTATACTGTAGATGCATTATTTATTCAAAAACAAATTAAATAATGGTCATAAGATTACTATGAAATAACTCACTGAAGTAATGAGCTACAGTGGGAAGTGGAGTAAAACTGGGGAAGCTGTTATTTTTCACTATGACCTTTGAGACTGTGGGAATGCAAAGTATAACACCAACAACACCAATAGCTTCTGGGTTTATTCATTTCCACCGTTCACATATTAATGCAAACTATATAAAAGGTTTTTGACACTCAAAGACAAATATGACTCAGTCTTATCCATTGAATATCTAATAGAAGACAGCTAAAAAACAATTGATTTCTTATAAGATATCAAAACATATGATAAAGCTGTAATAGCCAAACAGTGTAGATTTGACCAAGAAATAAGCAAAGAGATCAAGCAAATCTACTACAAATCTACTACCAAGTACAGAAACAAATTCATGAATATATTTAAAAATTAGTTAATAAAAAATGTCATTTCAATTCAGGGGTGAAGATGAATGGATTATTATTTAATAAATAGTGTGCATCAATTGCTTTTGATTTGGGAAAAGAAAGAAAATTACATGATACCCTCTAGCATACACAAAACTAAATTCCAAGCAATTTAAACAGCTAAATTAAAAATATAAAACTATAGGATCACAAAAAAATGAAATATGTAAATAGCCATGACATATGAACACTCTTCCAAAAAAGATGTAAACTACAAAGAATGGTAAATTTGACTGCACAAAAATATGAAATTTTTGTAATTAAAGACAAAATATGAAAAATGTTTAGATGGAGAGAAAAATATATATATAAATATACTTTTTATTGATATGTGTATGTATGTGTGCATCAAACTAAAGATTATTCTTTGAAATACACAAAGAACTCTTACCAATGCATGAAAAAACAAAAAACTATCAAATACAAAAATATGTCAGGAATATATAGAAAATATATATATATACACATACACCCTTTATGCAGACTTCTACTTTTAGGCATTTCTGTAGAAATGAAATACTTGGCATTTGCACATAAGGAGCCATATAGAATGATATTTATTGTGGCACTGTTATTGCAAAATATTGGAGAAAAAAATGTCCATCAATAGCAGAAGAGTAACTAAACTAAACACCTATATTAGGAAATTCTCCACAGCAATTATATCCTGTGTAGAGATGGGTCTACATGCATGTACTCACATGGAAAGATTTCCAAAATAAATTGTTAGTGAGAAAAATGGTCTGAATGATCCACAGCAGACTGGTAACCAAAAAGGGAGACTGGATCAAGGGAGCCTTTGGTTTTTCCACATTATTTTTAATTTCACAGTGACACTATATCCCTGTAAGCTCAATTCTAAGAGTGGCCCTGGGGGAGAGGGAAGAATACATTGTCAAGGGCACCTTTAAGGAATAAGTCACATTTGAATGAGGTCTTGAAAGACCTTAGTTATAGGATGACTGACGTTTATCAGATGGCTATGAAGCAAAGCCTTGATGTGAGCACTTGTGAGATTAGCAAAGAAGCATTCAGGGGCATTTGTTATACAGAGCAGGGCACTAGATGGCTAGATGAGGGGGAGGTTGCAAGGAATAAGAAACTTACCTATGGAAGCTTCCATATACCTCCGGAATATCACCCATCAATCTCTCATTCATTCAGTTTGACAAACATTTATTAAATCCTTGCAATGTACTGCTGATAATCAAGGTTAGAAAGTACCATTATCAACATCATTAATGGGATAAATTAAGATGGGACAGATACGCAATGATAGAGTTCAGTAAGCACATTAATTTGGAGACTTGGCTCATCTCATCACTTCATCACACAGATTGATTAGTCTTGGGAATGAGTAGGGAGGAGCAGGGAGGTCCCACAAGCCAGCCTGTAGGGAAGGGACTATACTATCTAATCTGCAACACATGGCAAGTCTGACAGGCTGAGGGGACTTCATGGTAGGTCTGACCAGCTAGGTGAACTGAAAGTAACCACGCAAGATGGCCTGATTTTAAATTCCTAACTGGGCAGGTCATGGTGGATAGCTCCAGGCCTATAGCTTCCTTACCAAAGGTCAGTCTTTACCTGAAGCGAGCCTATCCATTGTTCTTACGCATCTAGGATAACACACCTTTGAAAAGTCAAAGGAGTTTTCTTTTTGCAAATTCAGCAGAGGCACAACCACAGGCACCAGGGCATGAAAACATGAAACTCCTCATTTTTACCTTTTGCCTGTATATCATCTCTATTTACTATCCATGTGAGGATTCTAATATCATAATTTTGTGACCAAATATCTAGATCCAAGATCCTTCTGCAATGTAAACCCTGACCCCGCTCAAGTGACTAGGCAGTTTTGCAGTTTAAACTCTGTGACTCTGTCTACCCGAGGAACTGTATTCCATGCATTGTCTGTTTCACCATGAAACTAGTTTTACTAGTTTATTTTGCGATTTCCAAGGGAAATTGAGGCATTGGCCTCTGCTGTATGAGGCGCCTCTTCTAGGACCAGGTCTTAGGACTCCAACTGTTAGCCATATCTCTGACTCTTCCTGTTGACCGCCAGTCAACCAAAACTGGTGTTCTAATCTCACAACCCCACTGACTGACTACTGAGTCAGCAACTGCTGAAATCCAGTTGCCCGCACCAATCAGAAAATGCGTGATACCAGGTTACGGTCTTGTTCCCTAGCGACCCATCCTTTCGGTCTCAGCAGCTCCTTGCAACTCTCGCCTTCACGCCCGTTGCCTTATTTGCCCCATCTTAGAGCGTGTCTTTGGTTCAAAGGCTACATTCTGTGATTTGCAGGTATCAGAATAAAACCCTCTTTTAAATCCTCATGAGAGTCCTCTGGAACTTTTGTTTACAAATGTTAACTCTCCTATAACCACCCATGTAAAGGGAGTAGTTATCAATTCAGATTTCCTTTATCCAGTCCTACAGATATTCTCACTTGGCTTTCTCCTGCCTCCTTAATCTACCACCAGTGGATTTTATGTGACCTTCCTTACATTTTCACCTTTAATTCTATAATTTCCTTGACGACTGATAGCAGTTTGGTAGGACTCCATCTATAAATGGAGTTTAGCCCATGTTTCTGTCTGGCTATATTTTTGGAGCTTCCAACCCAAAAGTTGGCAAGACTAATACTGAAGACATGAAAATTTTTAGGTTATCTTTTAGTAAGATTTTGCCATTTTTTTATTTTTATACTTAAGTGCAAGACAATTGTACTTCCGATGTCCTAATTTTTTATTACAGCATACACAAATGTCTAAAGTCAAATTAGGAAGGGGTCTGAGTGGACTTTGATTTCTGTTCTAATTTCTTAATCTGATTAAGAGAATCTTTGTGACTGTTATAACAATATAAGAGCTGTCTAAAAAAAGTTTATTTCTTTCTTTTCAATTTACTAATTTTTCCAATTAAAAAGGGCCCATTGTCTAGCCTCAACAGGAGGATCTAGAGTGACTCAAACCAATACTGTGAATGCAAGAGGCATCCCCACAGGGGAGTGCAAAAGTTTGCTCCTTGAGTTAGCTTAGGAAAGATGGAGAGCCCTGCCTTTAGACAGATGTTTTAAAACAGAGGGAGTTATGTGCTTCCCCCTACCCACTTGAACAGAATAAGGTTTAAGATTCCTGCAACTTGGACCCACAGCCTATCCAGCTGCCCACCAATGGCATATGCACCATCCAACTGGTGGTGATAACATACTGTTCCTCGCAGAGGAACAGGATGGACACAGGAAACTCCCTGAGAGCTTGTCATGACTGGAGAGAGAAGGCTAAGCTCTCAGGACATATAACAAGACAAAAGAGAAGTCAGACAGAGACAGAGAAAAGCAAAAAATATGAATACTCATCCAAGTAACAAAGAATTATTGGGTTAGCCCACTATCCCATGCCCACCCTGTAGAGCATCATCAGAACCATTTAAGTGAGTGCTCCTGCAGTGAAGAAAACCTATGTCCTCTTGTGAGGTCCTCGCACGCATTGACCTGTGTAGCCAATACGATACTGTGGAGATAGCGGTACACAATGAAACCAGTTGCCCTGTCCTGAAGACACTCAAGCAGTCATGTGGAGGTCATGTGACAAAGAACTGAGACCTCTTGCCAACAGCTAGCACCAACTGCTCAGCCAGGTGAGTGAGTCAATTCACCTTGGAAGTGAATTCTCCACCGCAGCCTTCAGATGGCCACAGCACCACCAGACGTCTTGACTGCAACTTCATGAGAGACTGAGCCAGAACCACCCAATGAAACCACCCTCAGATTCTTGATCCACAGAAACAGTGCGACAGTAAATATTTACTCTTGTTTTAAGCGACTAGCTTTTGCAATAATTTGTTATGCAGCGATAGATAATTCAAATGGAAACTTCCTAAATAGAGAAATAACTCTGCGGCCATCTATGCTTTGAAGCACTCTTCTTTTCTAGCAGAGTAGAATCTTTTGCTTAATGATAGTGGCCTTAGAATGCCTGAGATTTCACTGTTCTAGTCTCAGCACACACAGATATGGCCTCCTCTGCCCTGACCCAGAGATGGCAGCGATGGTGGCCACGAGAGCAGCAGTAGCCACACACCCGCTGATCTGAGTCGGTGCTCACCCAGGGGCCCCACGGCAAGGTCCACGGTATAAGGAGAAACAACGTTCAGACTCACCGAGCTATCTGCTGGATGCTGCCAGGGGTACAGAGATAAGAAAACTGCCCCTGGCTTGGGAGCACCCATTCGGGGCATAGGGATAAA
Source organism: Mormoops blainvillei (assembly GCA_004026545.1). Lineage (NCBI taxonomy): Eukaryota > Metazoa > Chordata > Mammalia > Chiroptera > Mormoopidae > Mormoops > Mormoops blainvillei. The sequence goes on along the minus strand of PVJD01000378.1, from coordinate 411,976 downwards.
GTGAAAACAGGGGTCTCTTGTGCAATCCATAGCAGAGTTAGTCTTAAGAGGAACCATAAAATGGAAAGGATTTTAGTAATGGCTCTCCGTCCTGGCTGAACGTCAGAAAGACCTGCAGAGCTTTACAAACGGCTGCCGCCTGGGTCCTACCCCCAGCAATCCTGACTTAATTGATCTGGGCTGTGGCCTGAAAGTTAGGACTTCTTACATTTTCGCAGATGATTCTAATGTGCAGCAAAGGTTGAGCATCACTAGATTATAGGGACTTTCTAAAAGGGAGAGATGTCATCCAGTCACAGAAAATTATCATGGGCTTCCCAGAGGAAGTGGTATCGGGGACGGACTGTAAAAGCTGGGGATGCTGGGAGGACAGCCCAGGGAAAGGGAAGGGCAGCAGTAAGCTGCAGTGGCTGCGGGAAGGGGGCCTCCCAGCCCGAAGGCGGTACCGTGTTGGCTGGGGCCATAAAAGATACATTGGGGAAAAGAAACCGGGATGTGACAGGGATAGTGCTATCATTTGCGTGCTAATTCTCAGCCCTCAGGCTATCACTGCACACATTGCAGAGGCCACTGTTTGGCTAGGAAAGCACCAACTCACAAAACCCATGAATCATCAAGTTGTAAATCCCCGGCATGCAACACATTTGGGGTATCATTTATAGGGAACCACAGCTGCTGCTTGAACAAAAGAAGAAAAAATAACTGCTCCCTTCAAGCCCTGTGACCACACAACGTCATCCACCAAATCGCTCAAATTGTCTCCTTTTCATAACACCAGATCCTAAGATGAGAACTGCATCAGAATTTGGTCCGAATTTGGCTGTGGGTCTCCAAGTGCATTCCCTTTCCTGGTGAAAGCTTCACCAAGAGCCACCTCTCTCCCCATCCTCTGTACCAGCTAGAAATTAAGAGATGATAATTGCCTCTGTCAGGGATTGACAATTCAGTTAGTGTGGCCTGCCATCCCGCAAGACCCACAACGCCGCTGTTCTTTATTTAGAAAGCACACCCTCCTGAAATCCATCTTAATCAGAAAAAGGATGTCTAGAGCAGAGCTTCTCAAATGTTAATGTGCATTTGAATGCCCTGAGGATCTTGTTAAAATGCAGATTCAGATTCTGAAGCTCTGTGATGGGACCGGAGGTCCGACAGCGCTAGCGGGCTCCCAGGTGATGCTGGTCTACGGATCCCCGGATCAAACTTGGAGGACCTAGGTCCAGAGCAGTGTTCTCAAGCTGGGGACTTGGTTAACAGGTGATCTTTAACTGTCTGTCAAGAGGTCTGCAGGCAATTTCAGAGATAAAGTGGCAGAACCATTTGATTCTCTCACGAAATATTAACTGTGATTTTCTTTTTAAAAAATTTTTATTGTATTTTTTCTATTACCATTTAGTCCCTTATACCCCTCTCCCCCAACAATCCCCACGTGGTTCTCCATGTCCATGTGTCCTTTTTCCTTTTCGCTCTATCACTCCACCCCCTAACCCTCTCCCCGTAGTTGTCATCCTGCTCTCTATCTATGAGTCTGTCTCTGTTTTGCCTGTTAGTTCAGTTTATTCATTAGATCCCACATATGAGTGTCATAATATGGTATTTTTCTTTCTCTGGCTGGCTTATTTCACTTAGCATAATATTCTCCAGGTCCATACATACTGTTGCAAAGGGTAAAATTTTCTTCTTTCTTAGAACCGAGTAGTATTCCACTGTGTAAATGTCCCATAGTTGTTTTATCCACTCACCTACTGATGGACACATGAGCCGGTTCCATATCTTAGTGATTGTAAATAACACTGCAATGAACACAGGGGTTCTTATGTTCTTTCGAATTAGTGTTTTGAGTTCCTTTGGATATATTCCCAGAAGTGGGATCACTGGGTCAAAAGGCAGATCCATTTTCAATTTTTTGAGGTATCGCCACACCATTTTCCACAGTGGCTGAGCCAGTCTGCATTTCCATCAACAGAGCAAAAATGTTCCCCTTTCTCCACATCCTCAAAGGCACTTGTTTGTTGACTTATTGATGATAGCCATTCTGACAGGTGTGAGATAATATCTCATTGTGCTTTTAATTTGCATTTCTCTGATGATTAGTGATGGTGAGCATCTTTTCATATGTCTATTGACCATCTGTATGTTCTTTTTGGAGAAGTGTCTATTCAGGTCCTTTGCCCATTTTTTAATTGGATTGTTTGGTTTTTTGATGTTGAGTTTTCTTATACCACACTCAAGAATAAATTCAAAATGGATTAAAGACTTAAATGTTAGACCTGAAACCATAAAAATCATTGAAGAGAACATAGGCAGCAAAATCTCAGACATTGCTTATAGTAACATTTTATTGGATATATCTCCCCAAGCAAGGGAAACAAAAGAAAAAATAAACAAATGGGACTACGTCAAACTACCAAGTTTTTGCACAACAAAGGAAATTGTCAACAAAATAAAAAGACAACCCACAGAATGGGAGAACATATTCGACAATACATCTGATAAGGGATTTGTATCCAAAATTTATAAAGAACGTAACTGTGATTTTCACAAAAAATCCTTCTATTTTTAAAGTTTGTTCCTGTCTTTTACGGATGGTATTGGTCAGTTTGCCTCAGTTCCTCTTCAGTTAGCTAACGTGCAGTTAACAGGGCACAGTTCATCTTGTTTAACATATTTTCTCCTTCTAATGGTCATTATTGCTTACTACATCAAATATGCATTTGGGTTGTTACTACTGTGCCGTCACACTTCATAAAAATGGGTCAATGATTCAAAAGTAGTTCACTGGAGCATAAAAGTAGACATGGAAATGGTAGCATCAATACTATAATTCAAAACAGTATACTTGCAGGTAGCAAACAAGGCTCTGGTGAGAACGTGGGCTCTGGTTCCGGTGGCCGGCAGGTGAGTCCGCAAGGACGACGAGCACACAGAGGAAAAGTACCTGCAAGTCAGCAGGTGTCAGTTCACCCCCTCCCAGGACACCATCCTTCATCTTCAGAGCAGAGGGAATCTGCTCTTACCTTTAGTGGTAACACACTTGATTTTTTTCTAGAATAAGCACAAGATAATACTTTTCAGTACAAAATGGACAAATTTGGCCCAAAGTTGAAAAAGAGTCATAAACACAGAAATGCCATTCAAAGCTGAATGCCTAACAGCAAAAATGGGCCAAGCTATACTTTTACCAAAAGTTTGTTAAGCCAGTTAAATTGTGAATATTGTGACTAGGGGGGAAACAAGAATGAACTTCAGGACGTGATTTTCAAAGGGGAAAACCTTTGTGATCCCGCATGTTTGCTGGTTGGTTTTTTACTTTTCAGTTGGACAATACCACCAAGGAACACAGTGTGAGTCAGTTCTTGGTTTTGTGAGATAAATAAATGAAGTAAAATGCCCTACAACATTTGATTCTCTTTGTTACTGAAAGCCCTTGCTACAGAAAAGAATTCCCATTTTGAAAATAATCGTTATGTGCTCAGTGAGGTAGGACAGAAATGGCACATTAGGATCATTTTGACAAAATACTGTTGGGGTGCAGGTAAGTCTTTGCTAGGCAAATAAAAGTGTCCATCCACGCACTGTGTTATTCAAAGAGAACCCCAGTGGTCACCAATATACCTCTTGACCTTTATTTATTTAACAAATATCAAATGAGTACCTACAATATGTCAGGCACAGTCCTGGGCTCTTAGAATACATGAGTGAACACAGCAAAGTGTCTTGCCCTCATGTAGCTTGCATTCTAGTAGACAACAGAGTTACCAGTGAATGTATAGTGTATTGCCAAGTGGTAGCTCCATAGAAGAGGAAATAGAGCCCCATGAGGGAGATTGAGAACGTAAGGTGGGGACTGGAGTAGAGGTTGGAATTTAAACAGGATGACTAGAGTAGGACTCTTTGAGAAGATGACATTTGAACAAAAATTTGACAAAGGTAAGGGAGTGAGCCATGGCGATATCTGCAGAGAGGAAGTCCCAGCTTTGTCTGGAATGCTTAAGAACTGCAGGGAAACACATGTGGCAAGAGCAGAGCGCGCAAGGAGGAGAGCAGTGGAAGGGGAGGCCAGAGAGCAGATGCGGGGAGGGAGGAGAGAGTTCATGTGGGCTTTTATAGAGCTTTTGGTTTTAGTCTTAGTGGAAGGAAAATCATTTGCAGCCAATTTCAGGGGCAACAGATAGCTGACAAAATCTGACTTCTAAATGGATCACTCCAGTTGCCATGTTGCAAATAGACTTTAGGGAGGTAATGCTGGGAATGGGGTATCTTGGTGAGCTGGTACTGCATAACAAACTGTCACAGGGGTGTCCAGCCTGCGGCCCACGGGCCGCATGTAGTCCAGGATAGCTGTGAATATGGCCCAACACAAAATGGTAAATTTACTTAAAACATTATGAGGGTTTTTTTTTTTTTTTGCGATTATGTGTAACAATGTATTTAATGTGTGGCCCAAGACAACTCTTCTTCTTCCAGTGTAGCCCAGAGATGCCAGAAGGTTGTACACCCCTGAAAAATCCCAGCAACACAAACAGTAAGCATTTATTTAGTTCATGCGTCTGTGAGTCCTTTGGGGGCCTGGGGATCCAGGCTGGGTCCTACTAGGACAAAACCACTAGGGCTAGGCCTGCTGTACTTCCCACCCTCCTCTGGGACTAGTGGGCTAGACCTAGAATTTTCTACATGTAAGAATCATTGGCATAGAGAGAGCATTTTAAGCCATAATCTTGATTTAACATTGAAAGGTTGCCTATTGAATCAAACTGTGGCCACCAAATATGGTTTTTCAGAGTGCCATGTGAAAGGAGAGTGAGTCTTCTGTGCTTTGACTCACCAAAATACTCTAAATGCCAAGATGAAAGGGACTCAAGGAGTGTTGTAAGTGGCTGATCATATATAATTTTTTTTTACTTCATGAGTCTGGATGCCACTAGAGACTGTTTCTATGAGACATCATTTCAACAGTGTTGCTCAAGTTACATATCACACTTGTATATTCAATGCCTTTAACAGCCTGAACCGATCACTTTAGAGGTGAATAACGTATGTTTATTATCCAAATAAGACATCAGGATTTTTTAAGAAACAAATTGTCATGCAGACAACTTCATTCCTGGAAGTGACTATTTTCCAAAATGATTTTCTTCTCTTCTGAGAGGAAGAAATATATAGTCTTTTAATGGGCATATTTGAAAGCCATATCTAAATGTTACAAAAGAATATGAAAAAAACTTATAAATGCAACCAAAGAACAAATAAAGAATTCATTTGCCATCATCTTTCTTGTTGAAACATCCACCTTTCCACTGCAGGACATGTTAACTGATAGAAGGGCTAATGGGCACTAAGACGATAATGAGGACACACTCTGTAATTTTGGGTTCATATTCTATTCAGATACCCAGAACCACCTGGATATAAAGGAAATCGCCATTCTACATGTCTTTCCATTACCAAAGATATAATTATGAATCAGGATTTTGAAGTTTAGGGGAAATACAAACTACAGAGCAATACACGGGATAGGGGAACTCGTCTGTGGCTCAGGCTCTCCGTCACTGCATACAGATATGGCCACATTGGTAAAGGATGACAAACTCTGTTGTGTTTCTCACTCAGAAAAACTATTGCTTTTAATTTTGAATGCAGTTTTAATGCTACTTTTCTAAAAATTGTGTTGCAACTTTTTCTATTAACATGGTGGTCCATGGGTATTTCAAATACCTTCTAGATATTCTTATATGCTAATGTTTTGGGAAACACGTGCCAAGTTGCTGCAAGCAGATCCAGTTCAGTCACTCAGCTACCACCAGTCAGGTAAAACTACGTATTTTTGACAAATAACCTAAGAAAAAGTAGGGGAAGCTTTCCATTGGAAGAAAAAAATTACTCCTAATAATTTTCAGTCTACAACACCAAGCTGTGCCAATAAGCCCAGCCTGTTATAAGAAAGATGAAACAAGCACAACCATAAAAACAATGAACTGTCCGCATTAAAAAGAAAAAACTACACACAAGTCCATTTAGCAGCTCGGTTAAGATGACCTCTAGCCATCACACTTGTTACCATGACAGATCCTCCCTCCAATACCCACAGGACTTGGCTTTCTCAGGTGGCCTGGAAATGGCAGGAGAATTATTAGCTCTTTCTTTCCAGGCATCAGCATTTCACAAGCACTTAGGGAGGCTTTGACCTCGAAAGAGTTCCTGCTCTTTTGAGGAACTCTTTTTTTTGAGAAGAGGGAGCAGCGAGGGAGACCAAAAGCTATAACACATACACAGCTCCTGACGGATGCCAGGAGGGGAAAGAAAACTGTGTTTTCAACATTGTTGTTAATTAAACACCATTAAAAGGAAGAAGTCACAACCAACCATTGACATCCGAAATAGCACGTGATTGAAGGAAGGTAAGAAATGTGGGTTCTGAACCAAGCGAAACTGAGTTCGGGCTGTCACACTGACCATGGAGATGCCGAGACTAAAGTATTGTTATCAGTTGAGTTGTATCTGAATGTTCAAATTGTATTTTTCTGTTCTAGATTGATGAAAAACATGGGGATTTTATACTGTTGCAGAACAGAGAAGCATGACTTGAGTTTCTCAAGTTTTAAAGATGAATTTATATGCTTTTTAACAGTTGTAATCCAATTTCAACACTTACCATTCCCTCTTTGAACAGAAATTTGGGGGGAGAAAAGGAGATGTGATCTCTGTCTCTCTCACAGGCATCCTTGCTATGCCAATGGGTGGGTTTCCCAGGAGGAGAGCGGGCAGCCCCGCTCAAAGTTGAAACTCTCATCACACATGTGGATAAAACACGGGAGTGACCATAGTACCCAGCGCACATTTAGGAATAAATTTGCCCTCTGAGACACCACCTGTTAAACTCATACACAATGCATGAGTTCAGCCATCTGTGGAAATAAACCAAAAGATTGTAAATGTGTGACAGAAGAGATTGGGAATATTGAAAACTCAATCAAGGGGACCAGGGTGTGATTTCAAAGCAGTGAAACCAAACTGCAATTGTAATTTAGAAAAATAAACACTAATCAATTGTACTGTGCCCAGTTTAAAAACAGACTCTGGAACACAAGTGTGAGCGGAGGGTCTGGGGCACCCAGAGAGGCGGAGGGGAAACCCCAACACCAACCGTCTGCTCAGACCCATCAGCCTTGATGGCAGAGATAAGGCTGGAATCGCCGGGAGGGTTATTCTGCCATGGGGCAGGGGTGACGCACCACACCTGTTCCTGGCAGAGCCATGCTGGCTCTCCAACGGTCTTCGGGGCCGCCACAGGTGAGGAGGAGGGACCCCTACCCCTGATGCCCTCAGAATAGCTCTCCCTTTATAACTCCCACATTCACCAAACATTTCTTTTTTAAAAAGTGCCTCTTTTAAAAACAGCTGTTCTGAATTAAGTACACCCAAAGCTCTCTTATATATTACCACTTCCCTTTGCTCTGACTTCATGGCTACTAAGCAAGCTTCTGATGATAATTCTTCATCCCTACTAAATGGAAGAAGACTCCCAAATGGCAAGTATAAATACCAGTCACCAGCATGAAATATGCCCAATTATGAATGTGTAAGATCCAATTTAATCATCAGCCTACTCTGAGTTTAATGGGTTCCAATAACACCAAAGTCACATTCCAAGGGAAGTCATCCTCATGTCCAGCTGACACTCAGTCCCACGATGAACTCATGGTCCCTGAGGCCCTCGCTCACCCAGTGGAAGCTGCCCTGCACTGCTATCTTCAAATTACAACACAGGCATGAATTAAGTGGTTAACTCAGTATTAGTTGACTGATGAGAGCTCTTCTATCACAGTAAAACCCAGTGAAAGAGCAAGTAGCCAGTTGTTACCAGCAGTTACTCTACCAAGGGGCAGGGGTGGGGGAAAGGGCAGGTGGTTGCTGGTGTGAAATGGGAAGCAAGTGGGAAGTACAGGCCTTGTAAGTAAGGGGAGCATTTTTGAGGATGCACACAAGCGAAAAGGTATTCTTTCCCCTCTTCAAGCCAGAGGAACCAGGGAACCCACACAGGTGGCTCAGGGGAAGTCATTTGTACATCTTCCCGAACATGTCAATGAAACACCAAGGGGTATGTGTTTACAGAAAGCATTAGCTGGGAAAAAACAACAACAACAACAAAAAACCCTCCAGCATCTTAACTTTGGTGTAGAAGATTGGTGCTGCAACAAGTTACCGCACCAATCAAGTTCAGCTGCATCAAGACGACACAGCTTCTTAGCCTATGGTACTGAAGGCCGGAAGTCCAAAGTCAGTCTCCCTGGCCTAAAGCCAAGGTGTCAGCCACGTCGGTCCTTCCAGAGGCTCAGGGGCAGAGTCTGTTTCTTTTGCCTTTTTCTGCTTCCAGTGGCTGCTGAGCTTCTCGGATTATCACCCTCCCCACATCACTCCAGCCTCTCACCTCTGTCATCCGAGCTCCTTCCTGACTCTGAGCCTCCTTATCCTCCTCTTACAAGGGCCCTGTGGTCACATGGTGCCTACCTGGATAACCAGAATGCTCTCCCCAACCAGCATCTGTAAGTACCAAACCACATCTGTAAGTACCCTTCACCATGTAATGGAACATATTCACAGGTTTCAGGCATCAGGACATGGGCCAGATGGGAGCCATTGTTCGGCCCACCCGAAGCATTGTAGCCATGGATGGTGTTAAAGGGTAAACTTGGTATTTTAAAAATTTTAAGAGATTTTTTGAGTAAAAATCAATTCTGATTAGTTAGGAACATTCTTCTGACAGCAGCTTGGAGAAAGACTTAGGTGCAGAAGCGAAGAGAGAAAATTGTTTGCTTGGCCACAGTTTGAAGCCCAGTTGCTGTTTGTGACTGGTTGTCCTTAGCATTTTGATTTTACAACCTTGGGGCATCTACAGGCTTAGATTTTGTTCTGCTTATGAAAGTCACCGTGGCATCAGAGTCACCTCAGCCTAATAGCCTCCTTAGTCAATTAATTTAACAGTTGGAACAGGAGTAAATGGCACAACTGAAATGCAATTGACCAACCTTACACACTGAGCTCCAAGTGGCTGCATTCTAAGACCCAGATGACTCTTTATCACTTGGACATGGACTCTGGCTTAGAAGATGGCTCGTCTGGAGTGGACTGGCACAGATGAATGCGGGACACGCATCACCACAGGGTGTTAGCACAGATCAGCAGCAAAACCAGTACTGGCACAACATAGGGGAGAATACTAATAGGACCTGCAAACCCCCCCGATCTCAGCCAAGTCCACATATTAGCAGCTAGTAATCAACACCAGATGCTCAAATACAAGGAGCAGCCAATATGATTAGGAGCTGTGTGGGTTTATTTTACTATATATAAGCTGGATGAAAGCTGTGTTCTACATTGTGTTCTTAATTAGTCATTTTTGCTGTCTTGATGCAGTCCTAAGGAAAGAACCCCTTTAGATGTTATTACTCAAGTAGCTGAGCAGAGCCCCCCACTGAAGCTGATGGTTACTGTGCCAGGGCCTGAGGTGTGGAGCTCAGGGTCAGCACCACACACGATCTATTCCTGTGCAGCCTCCCCTTTTGATGTCAGACATGCTGAGAGGCCTTCTCTAGCCCAAAATATATCCCAAGACAGCTCCATCACAAGCCTGCAGACAAAGATCTGTTTCATATAAAGTTTGCCTTCCAAACTCAGTCTAAATACAGGTTTTTCTTCTTTCCAGCAGTATGATGGTGAATTTAACCTTTTAACATTTTGACATTTTAACATTTAACATTTCTGAACCCTGGTTTCATTATCTATAAAATATAGGTTATAATCTCCAACTTCTAGGTTACTATGATTACAATGGATGAAGCGGACTTATAGATAGCACTGGAATATAGCACTCGATACATACTACTGTTATTGTTATTGATATCACTGTATGATCTGTGAACAGAGGTAATAATATGCACAAGACTGGGTAGCAATTGAGTGAGGTCACATATGCGAAGCACCAACAGTACCTGCCTGTAGAAGACATTCCGTAATGGTGTTTCCCCAGCCCCTCCTTCCTCATGTTCCTCACAGTCACTCTGTTGGAGAACAATGGGCTCCAGAGAACTGCTGTCAAATGTCACATCTTACCTGAGTCAGACCCCCACCCCTCTCCCATTAGCTTGTCAGTACAGGCCCGTGTGTTAGATGGGCTTGTTCCACACCACTGCCCAAGAGCTCCCTAAGGAAGGGGGACAGGCTAGTTTTAATGGGCTGGGACCCTGGGGGATGTAGGAAGGTATTCACCAGGGACCCTTATGAAAGGATCCTGTGAATGACAGGAGTACAGCTTTAACAAGCTTAAGGCTTTTACAGGCTTAGATTTCCCTTAACAAGCTTAAGGAAAGAAATGCACGGTAAGGAATTTGCTGATTAATATAACAGAAAAGTCCAGAGGGCATATCTGGTAAATATGACTAGATACAGATCCTCAAAATATGTTTTCAAGAAGTGTGCCATGTATGATCTCTTGACTCTGCTTTCTTCCGTTTGGTTTCCCTTTCTCAAGTTGCCTCCCTCTTCATGGTGGTCCCTACTCACTAGCTGAGCAAACTCGGTGGCCAAAGGGAGCCTGTTTCTCAATAGCAAAATCCCTGGGCCAGAATTCACTGGACCAGCTTGGGCAAAGTGACCAACCCTGTAACAGTCACTAAGGCCAAGGGGATGGAATATGCTAATTGGCCAGGCTTTGGAAACATGTCTGCCCTTGGAGCTAAGATATACAGTTGTTAGGTGGGGAAAGACGGGAGGGTTAGTAACAGCTTCCACCTGAATTCCATGGATTAAATGGGTGATGAGTTGTTTGCCAAGGAAAAAAGCACAGTGCTAAGATTAAGAGCGGAAGTAGATGCTAGAGAAACAAAACCTTCCAGAAGACCTAAGGTATAGGGGCCTGGGTTAACTGAACAGCATGTCTCTGGGCCAGCCAAGCAGGCCTCAGAGATGAGATGAGAGACATAATTTTTACAAAGCATTTCTGCTTACAGTTCTCTCTCTGTCTGCCTACCAGTAAGTAGATTACCACATTCTCACCATGATTCACTTGCTTTATGACACTTTAAGAGAGCTTACATTTTTAGAGTATAAACCATGATCTGGGGTCAAACGACTCAGCCTTGCTGCTTGTCCCGGACAGGTCAGCGTGGACACAGAGGGCACAGGGCTGGTAATTAATCCCTTTGCTCGCAGAGCCTTGTTTTTCAAAGGGTGCTCCGAAATTAAGAAATAAGAATAAAAAAGAATCCAAAAAATCACAAGATGTGTTGATCAAATCATTGGGCAGGCCCCTGTCAAAGCTGGTCATGCTGAAAAAGTCACTTATTTCGTGTCCTACTCAGTCCTTGATCCCTGGCAGTTCTGTAGGTCCCTCCCAGGTACTGAGCTTCCTTCTTAAGAACTTTCTGGAAAGACTAAATAAATTGTTTTATCCACCACTTTCTTTCAAGGACTTCTGACAGGTTCAAGAGGCATAATTACACTCACTCCAAAGGCATCCCAACTCATTCCAATCAGCGTTTACCTGCCCGGGTGCTTTAGAAGGCTCCTGAGTGCTTCAGTTTGCTTTGTTTGCCTTGGCCTACTTACAGAGACGGTATATTATGTCTGTAATTCCCAAGGATAAGCCAATTCTTTCTTCAGCATCTGCAGAGTACAATAAATGAGGCTTACATTAAAAAGAGAGCAAAGCTTGGACCCGTTTGGCCGTGGCACTACAAAGCTTGGTTTTAAGAATGAAGGGTTCCACACAACATCAGCAAAAGAGCCAAGAACATTGGTTCTTAACCCCATTCATACATTAAAATCATTCAAGGAGATTTTTAAAAATAATCATGCCTGAGCCTCACCCCAAATCAATTAAATACAAATCTCTTAGGTCAGGGCCTAAGTCCTGGAATTTTCATTTGAACATGCAGCCAAGTTAAGAACCACTGCATCAGAGACACTCAGGCTCTCCGAGCATCACTCCAGGTCATCATTTCTGATTCACACACAGGCGGATGGCACCTGGGGAAAGAAAACACCTGCAAGCCTAGAAACCGTGTGCCCTATTTGTTTTGTCTTGGGTACCCGAGGATGACAAGTTTATAAGGTCAGCTTTAAAGGAGGCCAAATCTCCTGTGCTCATGAAAAAAATAACTGTCTAGTCACAAAAGAGGACAGTGACTAATAAAGGAAGTGTGTCACCTAAACTCTAAAGGATCAAGGTACAGTTAGCAAAATATTGGAGTGACAGCATGTCAGGGCCTGGGTCTCTATTCTTCCCAGATTCTGATGCTCATTTGGTATATGACCTGGGATTAATCGCTTAACCTCCTTGACAAATTTAACCACTTGAGGAATGGCCATGACCTTCTTGGCATTGAAAAGACCTTTTAAAGAAACAAAAGGCATTAACTCTCATCTAAAAGTAACTTTTGACCCATAACAACTAAATGGAAAAAGAAAAACAAGCCATAGAAGTTGTTAATGGGAGAGACAGCAAGTCTTCCCAACAAAGGCTACCCTTACCCTCTTCCCTACTGCTTGCATTCTCCATGCACAGAAACAAGTGACAAAAATATTGAAAATGCACAAAACTAGGTAAAGATGTGTTAAAATTCCCTCAGTGGGCTAAAGAGAAATACCTGGAGCACTGAGCTGATCAGAGTTACTTAAGACTGAAATACCTTCAGGATAAATTAGAGATTCAGAAGCCTCAACAATCTGCTAAAAAGTGTAAAAACCCACAAGCTTTCAAAGGGCAACCCAGATCTACAGATATCTTCATGCATTGTCAAGATGTCTTTTTGTTATAGAGAAGCAGGAAATAACCATAGAAAGTGAGGTAGAAAATGTGTTGTTAACCATTACAAGGCCCCTTGACAATAAAAACTATTATGTAAAAATGAAACAACCATATCCAGTGAGAAAGAAAGGGATTTAGGGCTGACATACCATGACATCCATTCTTTCAAAGTCTTTAGTACCCCTAGGTCAAGTAACTGAGAAAGTGGACTTAAACTCTATGTGACCTTCATTGTCAGAAGAACAGAACTTATGAAGGAGGCTGGTTAACTCCCCCCAGACTCAGGGACCTGACCTTTGCGGGCAATGTTATTTGATTCCACAGAGCACAGTAAGCAACTGGTGTGCTCTCCACGGGCAGATAACTGAGATAGATGGCAAACAGTCAGTTCATCTCACAACATAAATTGCCCTGTGGTAAGTACCAAGATGTAGACACCATGTCTTGGAGGACCATCTACCTTCCAGATGTATTCCCATCAAAATAATCCATTTATTCCACCCTTCTTCTGTTCACTCTTTCAGAAAACATTGTAATTCTATTGTGTGCTAGGCTCAATGCTAAGTATGGTGGATGCAAAGCTTAACAGAAAATTTCCTTCATTCAAGGAGTGTGGCAAGAGTTGTTATTAAGGAATACCTAGGATGCACTGTGCAATGGGAGGAGAATCTAACCCAGATTGGAGGGAAACGGCGAGGAGAAGCTTTATGGTAGTATCCACTGAACTGAAACGAATGGCCCAATGAGAAAAATGAAGAACCAATTACCTTAGTAATTGCATTCCAGACGGACAGAAGAGTTTGTGCAAAATCTCAGAGCAGTTCATCAATCAAGAAGAGTATCCCAAGCATCCCATGTGACTGGAGTGTGGGGAACTTAAAAACAAAAGGAAAAGGATGGGACAGGCAAGCGCGGTGGGCCAAATCAGGAAGGATTTTACTGGTCCTGTTCAGGAGTTTGGATTTTACACAGAAGGTAATGCGGAGCCACCAGTTTTTAAACACTGTTGTGGATAGATAAGAGCAACAGAATGAAAAATGAATAGGAAGATGGAGAAAATGAAAACAAGGAGGCCAGTGAGGAAGGCTCATTACAGAAAAACTGTGGAAACTAAGGTGCCTGGGAGAGGAGTGAGGAGGGGGGTGGAGGGGACAGAGGTGGAGAGCCAGAGAGAAAGTAGGGGATTGTGATGAGAAAGATACCTTGAAAGAAAAGCATATTTGGGAGAGGACAGTGAGTCCAGCTTTAGTGTTAGTTGCAAGTTGGGTCCAGTCAACAGGTAAATGTGTAAATCCAGGGCTGGGAACAGAGGCGTGACCAACAGTGGCTATCCAACGCCAGATGTACAGGATGGGGGTAGATGCGACTGTCTGAGAAAACATGTTTGATAATATGATGAGAATGTGGTCCGACACCTCCCTTCAGTAACACATGGGGTGACAGTGATGGAATCCGTAAGGACGAACAAGGAACTTAAAACCCCACAAACGTGTAATTATAACATACCAGTGCCAATTACCACTTGTTGCCCATTTAGCAGGTTCCTGACAGCGCTGTGCCTAGATGTGACCTCATTTCATCCTCTAACAATTGGGGAGCCATCTCCACTTATTACTCTCCCTTTTCAGATGAGCAAACCTGGAGTCATAGAATTTAACAAACTTGCCCCAAGCAATACATTAATAAGCCAAGGAGCCAGGTTTTGAACCTAGTTCTATCAGATTACAGAGCACAAACTTTTAACGTGCGATGGTCTAATATCATATACTCTTTTCAAAAAAAAAAAAAAAGAGAGAGAAAGAGAGAGAGAGAGAAGTTATCTTTTCTTCTGCCGTTTACCAAGACAAGAAGTGAAAATTTAAAATACAGACACTGGAAAAAGAAACAATGAGTTGAGAGCTAGGAGGAGCAAAATGAGACTCTTATTTTACTAAAATTGAATCAGAAATTGCCTGAGCCACAGCCTGCCTGTGCTGGGGGACAAAAAGGCCCGATGGGGAACAGATGTCAGTGAGCCCACTCCTTCCTTCCCGAATCTCACAGACACGCTGGCATTTTAGTGTGGTTCGTACCACACGGCAGGGAATTATGCAGTGGTGGGCCGGGGACCGATGAGCTGAAGAAGAACAAACTTCAAGGCAGAGTGAAACTTTGCCGAAAGGGAATATTTTCTTTAGTTAATCATCAAAACAGAAAGTGCCTATTTTCACTAGCTTGATGTCAGACAAGATAGTTCTCACACAGCTTGTCCATTCTTTCCCCTAGGAAGCTGTATCTCCACAGGGCGGTACAGTCTCGGCCCTGGTTTTGTTTCCACCGTTTCTGGTCTTCAGATTCAGGCTCCACAGGAGGGTCCTTATCTCAAAGAGGGTCCTCGAGGGAAGCTGGGCAGATGGACCCCTTCCAGAGAATCCCACCAATGGCTTGTGTTTCCCTCTTTGATTTCAAATGACCAGTTTTTCTAAAGATGAGTGTTTTTTTTAATACTCAAAACTATCAAGTCTGTCTCTGACTCTCTTCCTCCCATCTTCTTCCCTCTCGTTTCCTTTGTCTTTCTCTGTCTCTCTGTCTCTGTCTCTGTCTCTCTGTCTCTCTGTCTCTCTCTCTCAAGCTTATACACACACACAAACAGGCAGGCATGCGCGCACACGCCTTCCTTTCTAGCAGAATCTTATTGCCTCAGTGAAGAGTGCAGTGAAGCAGAAAACAAATGCAGGAAGTGACAGGCGACACAAGCATTTGTCCAATTAGCAATAAGAAAGTCACAAGCACCGAGGCGAGCACTGGTGTTGAGCAGCCAGCTCAGCAAAGAGCTTTGCTGAACGCCCTCTGATGCAATTAGAACCATTCAGTGCACGATTGAGCGGCCTCCCCTGCATTTTCAGCACACTGCGGCGCCCTGCTCTTGAGGGGCCATCAGTAGTTTTGATTAAGCCACAGACTGTTGTGCTATTTAAACATGCACATTTCATTGATTCTAAGATCAGCCTTCCCCCCCACACACACATTTTACCATCTTTAAAATCAAAATGAGCCTTAGAATCCAGGCAGTCATGGTACAGTTGTCACTGCCTCTGAATGGCAGACTTGGTCACAGCTGTTCACAGTGTCATTATTCCAGCCGAGTTCAAGGCATGGTTGCAAAGGCCGATGTTAAGGTTCAATGCCGTTTAAAAGCCCCTCAAAAGATTATCCTCTATTGTGGCATTCAAACAATGAGTTACTCTGTATACAAAAAGAAACAGCAGAGTGGGTGTAAATTTGACATTTGTGAAACAAATATTTGTTATTATACAAACCGCAATTTCTTACTTTCTCACAGAGCAACAACAAACTGCTTTCAAGACCTAAAAAAAGGAAAAAAATCCACCAAGAATGAAGCAGTTACATTGGCCCCACATCAAACAGTCAACTAAAAGCAGGAGTAATTGCCAAATTTTTCAGAAAAGATGGAAGAAATTTCAAAGCGCAAGAGACTAGTATTACTGGCTACAGGGCTATGCAGAACTGCTGTTAAGACATTATGTCAGAGTTTAAAATAACTTTTTTTCTCTTAGACATTTATAAAGTAATGGTAAATTTTATACTCTATGGTTTCCTGGGTTTGATGAAATACAATATGTCCAGAATAACTTTCACCCCAAGCAAACATATAACTACCCATTAAAGTGCCTGGGAATGTGTGAAGAGTAATTTCACATTTCATGACAGAGTAGCCACTTGCAGACTTCTGTATGAAACGGAGACAAGTCTGGGCACCCAAGGCAATGCCCACCATATCAGTTGCCCTTCTTGCCCTGTTCTCCTTGCTAACAGAACAGAGTGGTTTCAAGACTTAGGGGACCTTGTCCTTCAGAGGAGACTTGGTTCTCCTCCACACCAGGGGATCTTAACCAATCCCAACATGATGACCTCTACTCTTTCCCAATTGTCTGATTTAGGGGTGACCTATAACCCAGTTCTGACCAATGATATATGAAGGGGTGGGGCAGGGAGGGGGTAAGTCTGCTGGGATCTTAAAAACGCAGATGCATGAGGGAAAAAGAAAGGTGTCTTTTCCACCCCTGGGCTTGGTGATGCCTGGAGCTGCTGAAACCATCTTGCAACCATGAGGAGGCTACCTGAAGGACAAAGACACATGCTAAGGATGGCAGAGAAGGAAGGCGGAGAAGACCTAAACCCTTGCTGACATCATTGAACCACTTTCTTAATCAAGCGTTGAGATTGGTTTCTGGTTATGTGAGATGTTAAGCATCTTTATTATTCAATCCATTGTTAGTAGATGGGTTTTCCATCACTTCTACCCAAAGTCATGTAATTGATACATTCCCACCCTCCCCATTGCTGCCACGATACCAACTTCCTTTCTATACTTTCTGAAACACAAATAACAGTTTAAAGCAACACACACATTTATCACTGCAGTTTCTGAGTCAGGAGGTCAGGAACAGCTCAGCTGGGTCCCCTGCAAAGCTGAAGTCAACGTGTCAGTGAGAGCTAGGTTCTCATCTGAGGAGTCACCTGGAGAAGGTTCCACTTCCAAACTCCTGTGGGTTGCTGGCAGAATTTGTTTCCTTGTGGCTGCAAAACTCACAATAGATCACTTCTTTAAAGCCAGCATTGGACGAACAAGACAGTCTGATAGAGACATGGAGTCTTATATAATACAACATAATTATGGGCGGGATATAATTTTTGCCACATAATGTAATGAATCAGAGCAGTGACAACCCATTCCCTGTACCATATTCTACTGGTTAGAAGTAGGTCACGGGAATTACCTACACTCAAGGGAAGAGAACTATATAATAAAGCATGAGCATTAGGAGGCAGGGGTCATGGGGTCATCTTAGAGTCTCTTCAGCTCACACAAGTAAATTAGTTAGTGGCTCTCGTGGAACTGGAGGCTGGTTCTATCTTATTCCAATATCTGTCTCCTTTTACTTTAACTATGTAGCCTCAAAAATATAAGACTAAGTTTCTAAAAATGTAGGATATTCTTCTAGAAATGAAATATATTCACTGCGGAGGTCTTAGATTCTTTGTCACTAGCGATACCTTACCTAAGTTGGGCAGTCGTTGTATGCAGATGTGGCTAAAGGGGCTTACGCTTTAGCAAGGGTTTCATGGGGCAAGATGGGGGAGAGAGCTGTGGAGCTGGATGACTTCCAAGGTGCTCCCAACTTTGAAGCTCTGATTCTTTTAGGCCCATCATAGAATCCCAGAATATAAGATTGGAAGGCATGTTTGAGATGAAGCCCAGCCCGTGCACTGTCCAGATGAGGAAACTAAGATCTAGAGAAGTCAAAATTTGTTTTAGGCTCATTGAAAGCTACTGGTGATAGAAAATAAATTGGCATAATGTCTGTCTAATAGTTGAAATGGGAGGAAGCAGTAAAAATATAATGTCATAGACAATAACTGTCTTACAGTGAACTTACTGAATATATTTAAGACACCCCAGAAACTCAGAGGAAGAGAAGGATCTCAGGAGTGGGACAAGTTGGGGGGCAGATGATCTGGTTAGATTCAGCCCAGCGGGCGCTGAGTACGTAAGAGACATCCAGGTGGTGATATTTGCTGCAGAGCCTCTCAAGCCTTAATGTTCACACTAATTTACCTAAAGGCTTTATTAAAATGAAGCTTATGGTTCAGCAGGTCTTGGGTGGGGCCTGAGGTTCTGCGTTTCTAATAAGCCCCCAGATGATAGTCCAGGTGTTACTCATTCTCAGACCATAGTCTGAGAAGCAAATCTGAGAAGGCATTTGGATAATCGGGTTTCCGATATTTGCTCTCCACTCCCTTCCCCCTCGTTCCATAGTCTACTCTTTGGACAGGGATAAGACCAGAGGCTGTCGCCAGAAGGAGGAAGAGAGACACAGAGGGGATTTCTGGATAGGAGCACCTTCCCCAGAAGGCCACTGTAGATGGCCACGTGACCTAGGAAGGGAAGGTACCTGTTAGTTGATGCAAAAAATTCATCCACTATTTCTTAACTTCAAATATTTGCTAACCTTCCTTTCCAAGGGCATACAAAAATGAATGACTCAGCCCACCAACACAAATATTTAATAATGCAGATCAGTGTTCCCGATAACCAGGAAATGTGGCCTTGAGGGAAAATGAGGTAATGGACAGGCTTCAATGCACAGGGTGAAAACCAAAAGGAGGCGGTGGGGGAGAGACACTAAAAGGAGAATCAGGGATGAATGAAGAAGCCAGAACTAGCAGACAGCCCCCTAAGATGTCCTTTCTGTTTTACATTATAGCACCTAGATCTACTCTAGATGAGAATAAATTACCCATGTGCTGTGCCTACAATCCTACGAGGTTATTTCCTCCAATAGGCTCTCTAGCCTCAGTGCTCACAGCATGTGGGTTCTTCAGGGACCTACAAAAATATTTGAGGTCAGAATATACAATCACTGACTCCCAAATGTGAAAAGAAAATAACAAGATACAAATCAATGATTGTTTATTGCCAAAATACAATATTATTTTAAACTCAATTGTTCGGTTGAGTATTCATAAAAATTCCATTACACCTGAAAACCATTTGTAAGTTAGACTTGTTCACCTTGTAGAATATCCTGAGCAGGTATGAAAAGTGCCAAAGAATCCTAGCAAATTGTCAAGTATGCTTTAGTAGCCAATAATTTCTAAAGCATCATTAGACAACTTTTTCTTATTTTACACAAAATATTTATTTTTGAATGCAAACTTTGGGTTGGCTGTTAATATTAAAATATTAATACCTGTGATAATGTGATCTGAGGTCTGAGACCTGGTACTGACCTTAGAAGGTGGCAGTTCTTTGTGAAAAACCATAAACTGAAAAACGGAGGTGGATCTCCAGGTGACAATAACTATCCAGGCAAAATGATGGAATTTCTAGAATTTCACTCAAAGGAGTCTAAGGATAAAAGACAAAATTCATTCACTGGATACTTTTTTTGAGCACCTGCTATGCTCAAGACACTGTTCTAGACAAAGGGATACAACAATAAGGAAGTTAGGTAAAGCAGCAGGTAACAATATGCCCGGAGACAGAGCTCACTAAGCCAAACTCACCCTACTTGCCTGAGGCAGGGCCAGGTAAGCCTGACTAGAGGAAAATGGATGTCACGGAAGGCCACCCTTACTTCCTCAGACAGAATGAAGAAAATTCCCATGATTAAGTGCCTACTTTGTGCCAGACTGTACTAAGTGCTCTCTAATTCATTTCTGTTGAACCCTACTGACAACTCTGCGGGGTCTCTTAATTCTCATATTAACAGCCACAAAACTGGGCACAGAGGGCCTGGTTACCTGCCCATGGCCAGATAGATAGTTAGCAAATGGGTCACTAAGCATTCCAGACCAGGTCTATTTGACCCCAAACATGTTCCTGATGGGTGACCAGCACTGACCACTTCACACTTGGAAAGTTCTCTGAGCTGGCGTGGTTGAGGAGAGTTGGAGACATGGATCAGGCTGCGGCTCTGTCAGAGAACCCCCAAGAGTGGCCTTGAAGGTACTGGATGTGTTTTGGCTCT
This sequence comes from Mormoops blainvillei, assembly GCA_004026545.1. NCBI lineage: Eukaryota > Metazoa > Chordata > Mammalia > Chiroptera > Mormoopidae > Mormoops > Mormoops blainvillei. The sequence continues at coordinate 391,639 of PVJD01000378.1, read as the reverse complement.
ATCTTCACTTATCAGCACTTCAATAACCTCGTCTTGGCATACGGAATGGTTAACTGCACCTAGAGAGCCCTCCCAGCCCTGCCCTTCCAACCTCTCCCAGCGCTTCAGGCGGTTATCTACAGCTGCCACACCACTGCGCCTTGGGCTCTGACCACACACTAAATGCCCCTTTTGTCCCTCAGGCCCCTCAATTCTGGGCAGCTGCTCTTCCAGCCTCTGCCTCTCCGCCCCACGTTCACTGCTTCTCTCAGGCGAGGCCTGGCCTGGCTGCCTCTCAAGCCTGGACGCTGAAGCACCAGAACAGGACTTCTCTCAAGAGCAACTGAGCAATGGCCCTTAACGGCTCACGAGTGACCCCCCACACCTCTCTGGTGTCTCTCAAAAGTGAGTGAGGAAAGCAGTCAGCTTTCTGCTTAGTGTTTCACTTTCTATTCCCACCTTTTTCCCCCCAAAATACTTAAGTATGAAGAAAGAGGCAGCAGTAGTTAATTTCTTTTCCTTTTTGTCAAAGAGCTTCTCTAGAAAGTCTGGGGGGGTTCCTAGATATGACATTTGGACTCTTTACCCCTCAGCATCTGAGACAGAGGTCAGTCTTCCTGTCCTGCCAGGGGTAGCTGCAGGTATCATAGTAAAGGTCTGACCAGAAGTCATCCCGTCTTGTAGTAACAACAGCTAATGTCGGACTGCAACAAAAATATTGCCATATAAACTAACTAACTCTTTTCTTTCTCTCAATCTCTCCCTCCCCCCTGTCTCCCTCTCCTCCTTCCTCTCTCTCTCCTGCCTCTCTCTAGCTGGTTTCTTTATCAGACAACCCCCATTGTCTACTCAGGCTCTGTCCCTGCCTCTCCCTCCATTGGGTTAAAGACCTTCCCTCATCCCGTGGCGGTTTTGGACGGGGTGACTCAACATTTGGTAGCCAAAGTAGAGTATCAAAATATGAGATCCACTAGTTCAAAGAGACCCTACAAGTCTCATTTCTTTCATCTACTTGGAATTTATTTTTGTAAGTGATGCTAGATAAAAAGTCCTCTTCAGTTTTCTTCCAGATGGAGAGTCTGTTGAACTCACATTATTTATTAAATAAATCATTGTTCTTACGCTGAATTGAAATATCACATTTTCATATGTAAAATCACCATATAAAATGAGATCTGTTTCTGAGCTGTCCATCTGTGCTCTCTTCTATATAGTTAGTTGTTCTTATGCTGGTATCACATACTGATTTACTATGGTGGCTTTTTAGTGTTTTAGTAACTAGTAAAGGAGATGCCTCCTTACTATGCTTCTTTTTACATTTTTACTGGCTGTTCAGGGGTGTTTTTCCCCCCATATAAAATTTAAGATCATCATAATCTATTATCCCCCCAAAAGCCCTCACTGGAATTCTAATTGGAATTATATTCATACATTAACGCTGACACAATTGATTTTATACATTATTAACAGTCCCACACAGGAACATAAGTTTTTCCATTTTTTTCAAACATTGATTTATATCCTTCCACCTAGTATTATCATTTATTTCATATAGGTTCTGTATTTTTCTTATCCACATTGTAAAATTTTTGTCAGTGTTATAAATAAAATGTTTTCCTATTTCTATTTCTAGGTTCTTATTTCAAGAATAAAGAAAAGATGTGTCCAACATTATCGAATTCTGTTATTCATTCTAGAAATTTTTTTAATTGGAATGTGGTTTTTTTTAGGTGTAGAATCATATGAAGTTTGCCAACCTTGTTCTTGATTTTCAAATAGGTTGGCAATAGGTTTCATGTAATATTCTCTTATTGTTTTAATCTGCCTCCTCTGTAGCTCTGTCTGTTTTCTAACTACTAATCTTGTATATTTTTGCTCTAATCACACTAATTAAAACTTTATGTATACATTATATTTTATCCTTTGATAGTTTATTTTTATTGTATTTTTTACATTTCCATTTATCTCCCATACCTTCTTCCCCCTCCCTCTTCCCCTCCCCACACTGTTGTATGGGCCCATGAATTCTTCTTTTTGGCTCAGTCCCACCACCCTCCAACCCAACCCCCACCCCCAGAGCTGTCAGCCTGCCCTCTATCATGAGTCTGTCTCCAGTTTACTCGTTAGTTCGGTTTGTTCGTTAGGTTCCACACATGAGTGAAATCATGTGGTATTTTCTTTCTCTGCCTGGCTTATTTCACTTAGCATAATGTTCTCCAGGCCCATCCATACTGTTGCAAAGGCTAAAATCTTCTTCTTTTTCACAGTTGAGTAGTATTCCATTCTGTAAATGTCCGATAATTGTTTTAATCACTCATCTACTAATGAACATTTGGGCGACTTCCGTATCTTGAAGATTGTAAGCAGTGTTGCAATGAACATAGGGGTGCTTATGTTCTTTCAAATTAATGTTTTGGGTTCCTTCAGATATATTTCTGGAAGTGGGATTGCTGGGTCAAAAGGCAGATCCAGTTTTAATTTTTTGAGGTATCTCCATACAGTTTTCCACAGTGGCGACACCAATCTGCAATCCCACCAACAGTGCAGAAGGGTTTCCCTTTTCTATATCCTTGCCAGAACTTGTTGTTTGTTGATTTACTGATGACAGCCATTCTTTCAGGTGTGAGATGATACCTTATTGTGGTTTTAATTTGCATTTTTCTGATGATTAGTGATGAAGCATATTTTTGTATATCTATTGGCCATCTGAACTAAGTATATACATTTTTAATATTTTCAAAAATCTAGTATTATTTACTTATACATCTTACTCTTTTAGTTTTATATATTGTTAACATTAGCTTTTGGCTGTGTTACCACATTTCATCCTTACTTTGAATACTACTAAGAAAAATAAAACACTTTCACGTACTTTGGGACATATGGCCTTCTTATCCCTGAGAATGTTTATTCTGTACTTATTAAACAGGCTTTTTTTTTTTCATACATGCTTTGAAAAAGAAATAAGTGTGGCCAACTTCTGTTTCTTCATCTCAAGCTTCTATTCTCCACCATTCCCTCTGCCGTTTCTATCTCTTCTAGGTTTAGCGTGCCAGGGGAGCCAAGGGGCAGAGACATTCTCACTAGACAGACACCTCATGAGTTGGTGCACTATGAAGGTTAATTCCAGCAATCCTGGAATATACCTGTGCTGTTCTACTCAAATAAAAAATGTCCCAGCATGGTACCAATAGGCATGATTAATAGTGTTGCCTTGGAACCACATGTCCAAGGAGTTTGGGGTGGTTGGCATCAACTTGTCAGCATCGCTTATTGATAACAGCAAGGTTGATGATTTGCACATGGAGCTGTTGAGCTCCTTAAAAAGTTTCAGTTGCTGGGGCTAGTCGCATAGTAAAGACACACCTACCTGGGCAGTGGAGTGTAGAAGCCCTGGCCAAGGCTCTGCTTTGGGTTCCCTGGCTCTGAAGTAGGCACACATCTATGGTTCCTGCTCTGAGGGATCAGGTGCCACCGGCCACAGCCCTCGCAGGAGGAAGACAACCGAAGTTGTCATCTGGTTTTTCCTGTCCCCTTGCTGTGATGCAGCCTTTGGCCAAGATGTGTGTCCTTGCTTGATGCTGATGCTCTGTCTTATCCTTTTGCTGCAATGAATTATGGATTCTTAAGCACTGGCATTTGGGCTCCCATGAGCCTTCTTTAGCAATCACGCCCCACCTGCCACTGTAAGTATGGTTGACCCTGGTGCTTCCCAGGATCAGCAGTTGTATACAACTGACTCTTTACTTTGAGGGGCACTTTTGAGGGTCTTCACAGATACTTCCCAGCACTGGATTTTCCCATCTAACTGGGCTTAGCATTCTCTGTTCAGTTTACCTTGCCTTCTAGCGGTATTCCGGGTTGATATTTAAGACAACCCTCATCAGTTTCCTCACACTCATGGGCAACATCTGGTAAAAAGAAAATCTATTCTTTGCTCCAATCAACTTGGGGAATGAAAGTCACCTTCTTTGCAGAAACATCTTTTCAGTCCTTTCTCAGCAAAGTGAAACCACAACAGTCCTTTACCTTTCGATGCCTCGGGCACGACTCAAGCATTGAACCACTGAGACACATGTCAAACTCACTGGCAGTCCCACTGAAGACCTTCCCCTCATACTGAAGTAAAAGAAAAATCTTCCACCTTTCCAAACAAAATTTTTCTTCTAATTTCTATGCAACCCTTTTACCTATTTGATAGTGGAGCAAAAAGAGACCCAAAACTGGGTTTGCACACTTCTTTTCAATTTCTGCATAGTGGTCTCATACTTCATTCTGTAATGTAAGTTAAGGCCATGGTCTTTCAGCCATGGCCAGAACTGATGCTGAAAAGCTTTGTTTTAACATCTTATTATACTTTATATAAATGAAAGATCAAGGATTTGAATCCACACCTGCTTGCTTTCAAAATCCATATTCTTTCTACTATTCCAGACACCACCACCTATGTCAAATTAAGGATGCTATTCAGAATTTATTTAATATTTTTTAATGACTTTAATTTGGATCCTGGAAAAGATGCCTTTCCAAATGTGTATTGCCATACCTTTTCCTTCTCAGAGGTTATTTTTTCCATTTTACCAAGAGATGGAAAACTAAAGGAAGCTATTGGTTTTCCTTTTCTTCAGTCAAATGGAAAAAATTTAAGTAGTTCCTAACTAGTGCAGTTTTAACTTTTGTCAAACTATGGTCTTGTGGCATTCATTCTTTCCTTAAAGAAATGAAGGGCTTCGATGGAATACAAAAAATATTTTTTTCTGAACTCAGAAAAAGACATTTGAAAGCTTTGCTGCTGGTTACTGACTCTGAAGCCTCTGTTTTCCAAATTTTTATTTCCACATCATCCAATGTGTAAATGTCTCTGTGTCCTGTGGGTAGTATTGTCTTCATCTTGGGCAGTAAATTCAGGATTATCTGATGCCCCTTCTCACCCTGAATTTTGGCCATGTGATCAGTCAATGAGAAGTCACTAGGGAGATGTTTTCCCATAGCTTATTATTTCCCTCACTCATTCTGTCCACCTTTTCCCACAATTGCTCCACAATGGAAGCAAACCAAGAGACAATTTTGTGCAAAACACCATTTCTCTTTTTTTAATAAAAATAATCCATCTTCCCAATAGCATTTACCCAACCACATGAAAGAGCCAGCAGGGCCTCTATCTAGAAACAAGTTTGTAAGAATGAGCCACGAACATAGATCTCTCAGGCAGATACAGCACCCCGCCATGGGAGAGCGCAGGTGGGTCTTCTGCTCCTGAACTTCTACCCCCAAAAGCTCTCAACTGCATGGTCGCACTAGCTATGCCTGCTTCAGGAAGACTTAAAATGAAATTTTTTAATAAATTTAAAAAATTTGGTTGTGACACATTGAAAAAAAAAGATATTCAAGTGAAAATGTAAACACCCTCCCCCCACCCTACATCTTAGGAAATCAAACTCAGAAGCTTGGTCATATACTTTCCCACCTTTCTTCATAATGATTTAAACAATTACAAACACACATAAACATCATGCAGACAGCAAATTCTTTCACAGATATTTTTAAATAATATGACAACAAACATTACAACTGAATTCCTTCTCCTGCTTATGTAGGCATTAATTGGGCTATAAATCTAGCTTCAGGTAATAGAGATCCAAATTAAGAAGACAGAAGTTTCTTTCTACATGACTTAACAGTCCATAGATAGTTGGTCAAGTGACCTTCTGAAACTCTGCTCCATAAAGCGAGCCAAGCATCCAAGATTTTCTATTTTGTTGCGACCCTCCCCAGGCGGTGCCCCTCATCCACACGGCCTAAGGTGGTTTGCCATCATAGTTCCAGGAAGTAAGATGGAGGAAAGAAGGAAACAAGGACATAACACCATCCCTCCTCTGCAGCCTCACACTTCATTAGCCAGGGCCTGGTCACATGGCCACACCTTGCGGTAAGGGGAGACAGAAATCGTAGTCTCTTTCCCTGGCAGCTGTGTGCCCAGCCAAAAATCATGGAAAGAGACAGACTTATTGGTGAGGAAGGACTTAACTAGTAGGCTTTGCCCCAGATAGGGCTCTTACTATAACACATGTCACTTTAAATCATTCTTTTTTAATAAACACTCGACTTTCTAAAGTGTGGGTGTATCAGAGTTTATCCAGTCATTCTCCTGCTTTTGAAAATTTGCACTATTTTTAGGTTTTTATTGTTTTCTTTTTGCCATGACAGCAAGAGTACCTGAATCTGAGTGAAGATTTATCAAATACATTTAAAGAAATACGTCGCATTTTAACTCTCCTTGAATGACAGGTGAAAGGACTGTCAAGTCTCTCTTCTTCCATATTAAAGAATAGTAAAAAATGGTAAAGAAACTCCTACAAAAGACCACAACCCCCTCTTGTTTTCTTTGTCTTCTGGGTGCTTGTTATTCCCTTCTCAGCGGAAGGAGCTAATGACAATCAAGCAGATGGGACCAGACCTACATTCTTAACTAAGAGGAGGCTACCTTGAGAGAAGAACAATGACTTTGCTTATTTTCTTCAAATAATAGATTGTGAACTATATCCTGGGAGGTATACCCTTCAGCTTAATTTACCCTTCAAAGCTGAGGGTTTGTAGCTATGGGATTCCCAGCAAGAAAATGGCTTTGGGTTAAAACAAGGATTCTCTATTACCTGAATGCATAATCATAATGCAGGCTTGAGGGAGTGGGAGGTTAAAAGAAATAAAAGAAGGGAGACGAGAGAAGAAGAGAAGGAGAGGGGAAGGAAGAGAGAGAAAAGTTGTGCAGCAACATCCAGGAACCAATAGTATGTTCTAGCAAAAAAGCCTCTGTTAGTTAAATCTCTTAGGTCCTAAGTAACAAAAAATAACTCAAGTTGGCTTAAAGGGGGTTGGGAGGAGAGTTTATAAAGATATAGGAGTAAGGAAAGTGGGATCAGGGAAGAGTAGGAACCAAAAAGAGAAAAGCTCTGAAAATCTGTGTGTCTTTTCCCTCTGAAGACTAGGCTTTGGCGCTTCTAGTATGTGCCTGAGCAGGAGGCAAACATGTTCAAGTTCTAAGACTCTGTTCTCCCTCTACAAAAGAGCAGCCAAGGATGACTGGGTCTATTCTCAATGCCAAGTTCCCAGGAGAAAAAAATCTGATTGTTCCAGTTTGTGTCAGGGGCCCATCCTTGGCCAATTCAACTGCGGCCAGAGAGGCACAGTCAGGCGGGACAAACACGGCTGTCAGAGTGACACCCCATGAGTAAAAGCGTACTCGCAAAGAAAGCAACTCATTGTGAGCTGGGAAGGTATTCCTAACCGAGTTAAAGACAAAACCAAGTACCTACCCAAGTCTCCTAATAAAGGAAAGATAAGATATTCTACCTCAAACATAGGTGGATTAAGGTCGGTTGAGGCCCCAGGAGCAGAAGAAAATATTTAAACATACTATCAGAACTTACTGCCGACTGTAAACTTTTATGTAATTAAAAATGCACATATGAAACCAAACTTGGTGTCATTAGAAAACAGTGTAAAGTTGGGGTTTTGTGGGGCCCTTCAGAAGTCGGGACCCAGGGCGCATGCCCGGTGCACCCACCGTTAAATCCATCTCTGATCTCAAATAATATAAATTGCAAAGGGATCCTGCCCATCTCTGGACGTGTTTTCTGGATTAAATATCCAGATTACAGAGTTAAAGATTATAACGGATGTAGCAGTTCTTGTCAACAGTATACGCAAACCATAGTATTCAAACCAACATACAAAAAAAAGGTCCTTGGTTACTGCAGGAACATTTGAATGCTACCCCAGCCCACGGCAAGGGAAGCGTGGGGCTTTCGCACCGCACTGGGACCCAACTATCAGGAGGCCTTTAATCCGACACATATAATGACCTACCTGTTCCTAGAAAGGTGCAAGTCAGGACAAAAGCAAGCTCAGGAAATGAGGGAGTTTCAATTTAGGGATAATACTTTCCGTGTACAGCACAGAGGTAAGCAAGTTGGAGCACAGAAGTGAAGTGCTCTCCTGTACCCACAGCATGCACTTTCTGGCCACTGCCATGGGTCTATCCACATGCCTTTTTGCCCAGACCTCCTTGTCCCCAGCCTTTTAATCTTTCTCTTGCCAGGTCTGTGATCAACCAGTCTAGCCACTCACCACTGCCTAGGACTCCATTAAGATTCTGACCTAGAACCACTTCTCCTCCCACAAACATACACGGCCAGATGCACCACTCAAAATTCTGCCCTTTGAGAAGGTTTGGGTCTTTATCAGTTATACCTATCTCTGCCATTCCCCCCAGGATGCTGGATTGTTTTTTATTTACATTCGTTTAAGTAATTTGTTGCTGAATAACAAATTACCACAAAATGTTGGGTGGCTTAAAACAGCAACTATTTTATTAGTTAGCACAGTCCTGCGAGTTAACAGGAGCTTATCGGGATCATTCTTTTGTTGGTCTTGCTTGGAGTCTCTCCTGCAGATGCAGTCAGATGGCAGTTAGGGCTGGAATATCCAAGAGCGCTTTCCTCAGGTGGCTGGTGCCTCAGCGGAGACGGCTGGGGAACAGGGACTTCTCTTTCCACCCAATGTCTTTATGTAGCTCCCCAGAGCTTCTTTATATGACAGCTGATGCTGGAAGCAAGCATTCCAAGGAGGCAAGCCCCTGTGTGAAAACCCTTATCTAGTCTTTGCATGTATCATGCCTGCTCATATCCATTTTGCCAAGCTCAAAGTCATTGTTGGAGGGTACTACGCAAAGGTGTGCTATTAGGAGTAAGCTCACTGAGGGCCACCAAAGTAACTGCCTATTTGGCTATTAGGAGGAGAGCAGTTCCAAAGGCTTCCTTCGGCTTTTTCCATTACAATATTTCTTAGCTTAGAGACCAAGGAATAAATACAGTAGTTCTGCAAACTATCACATAATCCTGTTCAAGGAAAATGATCTCTGGACGAGTCCACGGACTCAGTGTACACTGTAAGTTGGACTACACTACCTAAGAGGGAGGAGCTCCAGGTATCAATGTCAACTCAGACTCTGCTGCCAACAGTCTTTGAAATGTTTGGGAATTTCCCTTCATCCAATGTACAGTTAACTGAGTAAACAATTGGAGGCCCTTTGGGGAATTATCATCATATTCCGCTGCCATGGTGTGGCAGGGTCCTTCCTCCTGAGGCTTCTGCCTCTCCTTTGGTCAGCAGGTTCCAAATGCAAAAACTGCCTCAGGTCTGGAAACTGGACAAGGGACATCATAAATTGTTATTGCAGTAGCTTCCTCAATCTCTTGATATCTTTTGTTCGTATAAATTCAGCAATCTTTCGTTGGTCGTCCATCTATCTTACTTGTAGGGATGCTACATTTTACTAACCATTTTCTTAGCTCCCAGTAGGTCAGGACTTCTGGCTGCCACTATGACCTTACCAGGAATTATGACAATTGTATCCTCCTTGCTTCTGATAGTGAAGTGCCGCCACCTGGATCCTATCAGCCCCATTGCTATCACCAAACTCAGTGCTGCACCAGCATCGCCTACAGTCAGCCTTAGCCTTCAGAACACAACCACCACTGAACTTCCCAATAATGTCCTTCTTACTAGCTCATCCCTTAGTCTTCCTTAAATGTATAGTTCTTCTGACTTTCCCATAGAACATAGTTAGTTGGGTTTGGCCTTTTTATCCTTATTTTGTCTATTCTCTCTAGCATTCTCATTTCCCAAAGCCTGTGATCCCCTCCACCGTTCACTGCACAGCTATAATATTTCTCCTTCACTTAGTGCACACCATCACTTACTTCAAGCTTCCAAGAGCAGTGTGCTAGCAGTATGTTAGCATTATTTCTCAGAGTCCTTGTCAAGGTGCTAAACCATGTCTCCTGCAAGAGTGTTTCCATATCGATAAACTCTCCTTTAACCAGCTTTATACTCCCCTTCAATGCCACCCTCACTTGGCCCAGCATTCCTCTCATCATTTTCCAGTTTCCCATATGTTGGCCAGGTACCGCTGCTCCCTTTCTTCGCCTTGGAAAGTCTGGCACTCCTTTGACTAGGTTATATTGGGACTTAACTCGAATGACTGGCCTAGAGAAGAGAAAAAGAGAAATCCTGGAGGTGGTCAGAATGAGCGATGTGTTGTCAAGGCAGAGGCCTCTGCTTTGTCTTCAAAAGAGGGTTGCACTGGTTTTTCATAAAGGGGACGGCAGCCATTCCTACAGGCTTGGAGAGTTCAGGGGACTTGAGGGATTAAGATTTTCAATTACATTAACCCAGGTGACCCCATCCCAAGTCTCGGAGTCCCATTAGGACACCAACCTTGGGCGAGCAGATTTGCCAAGTTTGAAAATTCAGTCTGTCACGGAGCTCCATTACCCTTACAACGAAGTCTTAGGCTTGATGCTGGGTTTTCCTGCTCTTTGGCTGCAGGGTGTGAGAATCTCTTCATATGTTGTCAAGGAGGCCCTCTGCGTTTCATACTTCGCCTTAAATTGGTGACTAGTCACCCTCAGCCTTTCCTTTTCTCAATGCTTTGGTATTCTTAATCCATCATCATTCAATTCCATAATCCCAAAAATTTTTACTTTCTCTGAACCTCTCGAATGCTGAGATATTGCGTCTGCCGGTGAATTCCCTTCTGCCAATATCCCATGTCAGTTCAACACCAGTGACATTTTAGCAATTGTGCTGTGCTATACAACACCCCAGAGGGCTACCACCAACGATGGGGTCCTCGTTGCCGCCTGGCTGGTGATCCAGCCCCCAAATCCCATTTTGGATTCTGCTTCCTAGCACTATGCTTGGCACCAACCTTTATAGGTGGACTCCCTGGCAACAACTCAGAGATGGAAGTGTACTGAGTCATCTTATTGGGAACAACTGCTATGAGCAAGGAGGTGAAGCAGGGTGGGGTGGAGGGAAAAATCGAATGGTGATGCAATGACTACAAAATCTCAACTGATCCCATGAGGGCTCTAAAATTGGAATAGTTCTTCAATGACATCCTTAATGAGGCAGTGGGATCAAGAATTTCTACCACCGCATCAACCTGTCCTTGAAGCAAGGCAGCTCTCTTTACCCAGGGACAGTGTCTGAGGAAGGACTCTGTCGTGAGCCATCAGCAGGAACATGCCCACCCACTGGAAGAACATGGGAGGAGCTGAAAGGCACGTCACAGCACCCTGCTATACAGCCCAGCAAAGAGGGTTTACTGCACAAGCCTAATCATCCAAATGCACTTGTTAACAATACTGAGGCACTAAGAAAGCATAGTTATGTTCCAATGATACTTAAAGACCTGGCCAATATACAATAATGGTATGACAGTGAGAAAGACAGTAAATATCAATAGCCCCAAAGCCTAAAGTACCTCAAATCTCGTGACCAGCCAGAAAAACAAATTAAAAAGTCGACCTAGCCAGTGCCATTGACCAGGGTTCTGGTTTAAATCATTTTGAACTTCAAAATTAGGTCCCATGTCTGGACCAAGCATCTGCTGGTGTGTCCCAGAAACTGCCATCTAAGTTGGTCCGGTAACCTGACTACTGCTCTGGGAAGGCACAAGAATGAAGTGAGAGTGAGGGCATGCCTATGGATAGAAACAATAAGGCACTGAGATCTCTCCAGTAAGTATAAGAACAACGTCTGAGGTCATTGTGATAACATGGTATGTTTTCTCTCCTGCTTAAGGTATTTCGATCATTTAGGAGGATCTGATACATTGGACTTGTGAAAATTAATTGTTCAAGAGTTGAATTAAATAAGTTTCTAAGTTTGGGGGAAAATATGTTCTTAAACTCCTAAATTTTGATTTCTTAGTTATGTTAAACGGTGTGTAAATATTGAGAGGAATATTAATTATTTAAAGATTGAAGAAATGTCTTTTGTTTCACCAAGTCCAAAACGTTAATAAAGTGAGCATCAGAGGAAAGGTAGGTAGTAGCGAGTTCTTCTCCAAGCAAAAAAGCCCTTCAAAGAGTAAATAATAACATCAATAGAGACTGTATTACAAATATGAAATTGCCTTACTCCAGGCTTGGCACAGAATACATTCATGATACATGTTGGTGCTGTTTCAACCATAAAATCCCCCATATTCAAGAGACAGTACCAAGCAAGCACACAGTTCAAAGCTAAACATAAGTAACTGGGTAGTCTCCACAGCTTTTCTCTTTTTATATCCATTGTGTCCCATTCACCACACAATCAGGGGCTGACACTACATGCAAATATTTATGAAATTCTCTTGGTTGGCCATGACATAGGAGAAGCTTTTCATCTGCTACTCAATTAACTCTCTCCATCCGTTCTTCCTGGAAGGCAGCAGACAGAGCAGGTGCCAGGGTCCCAGCGTGTGTCAGCTGGAATTGGTAATTATTTGAGGCTTTATCCAAAGTCATTTCCACCGGGACGGCTGCTCTCCTTCCAGGGTAGATAAAATCAGAAAAATCAAAACAAATTCCGATTTATTTTTGCGAGGTACAATAAACAGAAAACACTAAACTGCTAACACTTTAGAGAAGCCAAGAACCAGACCCCTCCAAAGTGTGTTTTGAAGCCCTTGAGCTTCCCAAATGCGTGCTGCCACTCAGAACAACTCTCCTGGAAGTGTTGACGCAAACCCCAGCAAGCTTATCTCCTTCGCTTTGTAGAGGAGTTAAGCTCTGCACCTGCGATGGGAGAACTCTGCCCCTGGACTAATCATCTTCTTGGAGGTTTTTAATCGTCAAGCAAAGTAAAGTTAAAAAAAAAAAAAGTTAGTGTACAATGCCCACTCTGTTCTCAGGACTTTGTTTGTGTTTTGGTTTTTCTTTTTGTTTGTTTGTTTTTCAGACTATTAATCCACTTTTCATTTTGGGTTGAGTTAGTATTTACTTTTCAAGTCACCCTTCTGAGCCAACTTTTCAGCAAACATTAACCAAGTTAGCTTAGGGCTGCCCGAGCAAAAGATTCCCAGTGACTTGTCTGCACCTGACCACCACCCCAGCGTTTCCTTCTTTCTAACAGCTCCGCAAAACATAGAGGCCATGGCTTGGAGGGAGAATTCTTTTGTCGTCCAAGGTGGTTTCCATGAGTTGCTGTGAAAGAGAAGAAAAACCTCTAGTCTCTAGAGCCTGGATTCTAATGCCAGTGCTGCCATGAGCTGACTGGGTGACCTTGGGCAAATTACCTCCCCTTGCCATGCCTTAGTTATCATTGGAACTGACACTCTTAACCACACCCTTTTGTCTTCCCCTCTGTCCCTCCCCTGGGAAACCTGAAAAGAAAGCTCAGGTGTTCCCTCTGGCGAGTTCCAAATCACTCAAGCCTTTGCCAGCACACAAGAACCCTTACCCCAGTCCCATCCCTAACCCGAAGCCAAGTCCCCTTTCCCTCCTCCCTTAAGCCATTTTTGGACCTGCATGGGATCCACGCTGGTCTCACCCAAAAACCTGATTAAGTCAGTAATGAACCTTTTCATGCCCTCTTCCTATGTGGTATAATCAGTTTCAACACGTGAACCAAATTTTGAGTTGAAATCCACCCAGGTTCTTCCGGGCGGTCACAGCAGACAACCTCTGTGGTCTTTGGTCTAAGAAAGCACTGTCCAGGAGAATGTAAAGCGAGCTGCATGTTGAAATGAAAAATTTCCAGTAGCCACCTTAAAAAAGTAAAATGATGCAGATGTAATCAATTTTAATATTATAGTTTATTTAACCCAATAGACCCAAAATATTATTATTTCAACATGTGATCAATAAAAATATTAAGGAGATAATTTAGCATTATTTTTTTTCCACACTAAATCTTCAGAATTTGGTCTTTTGTACGACAACACATCACAATTTAGACGAGCAACTTTTCAAGTGCTCACAACCCATATGTGGCTAGTGGTTCCTGTTTAGGGCAGTGTAGTTCTAATGAGATCCCAATGAAGGCCCTAGACTCCTAAAATGGTTGTTGTTATAAAAGGGTATTACCATGTGCATCAGCACTGAGAAGCCATCACTTATGTGGTCTTATTTCATATACCACAAAAAAACTATTGTAATTAAAAATGCCATAGATTCTCAAATCAATTCCGCATTTGGAGGTATTAAACTGTGAGAAAATTGTACACCTTAGAACTGACTTTAACAAGGAAAAACTATATACATGGTACTTTCCCCTAAAAGGCCTGACCCAAGAGAAAACTGTCGGGGGAGAAAATCAATGGCTTTCACGCTATCGCCCATTTCCCATGAGATTCTGTCTCTCCCATTTGACCCTCTCTACTTAATTCCTGTCAATCCTTGTTATCATTAAGTGATGAGGAAGCGCTCATTTATAAGCACTCATTGTATTACAGGATCCTTGATATGACACTTGTATTTTCAAAGAGGACAGCTGAATGGAGACATATATTGAGCACTGTGCTATGTATGCAGTGAGCTCATCTACCTTCCAACAACCCTGTGAGTTAAGCTTTATTTTCATTTCCGTAACGGGCGGGGGGGAAAAAAAGCTGACTCAGAGAGGTAAGTCAGAAGTAACTAATCCAAGGCCAAACAATTTCTAAATAGCAAGTTCAGCTTTCAAACCCAGCTCTGCCTGACAGAAGAGGCCGAGTGTTTTCTCTGCATCCCAGAAGGCAGCTACTTACCTACTCCCCTCCCTAACAGGGCACTGGGCCCCTTCACAAAGGCGTAGGGATTGAACTGTGAGTGGCCTCCTTCGTCAGAAACATCATTAAATAAACGCCAGCTCTGGTCACAGTATTTGACCATTTGAAAGTGATTCAGCAGGTTTCCTTTGCAAGACTACAAGAAGCACTGGGAACTGACCATTCCTTTAAAACAATGTGCCATCCTGGGCTCCAGGGAAACACCTTCACGAGCAGACCCCAGTACACAGAAAGAAAAGGCCATGTGTACGGCTCTGGAGGTGAGATTGCACAGGTGGGTGGTCACAGTCCCTCACTTGTGACAGGAGCTGCAGCTGCAGTTCTGAGGGGCCCAGCAGCCAGAGTTGGGCACACACGACTTCTTTCTTCTTCATGGGCTTCACAGCAGCAGTCCGAAAGGTGGCCCGAGGGGCCGGCCAGGTTGAATTCTAGCCTGACTCAGAGAAAGCAGATGTGAGAAGGGGCATTCTTCAAGAGAACCGGGGTCAAGGCAGCTTTAAGTAATGCCTCAAACCCACAGGCAAAGAACTCCTCAACCGAGTCTCAGCTGGCAGTGTGGGCAGGTATTAAAACTGCTCCTAGCACTCTCTGTCATTGGCAAGCTGAGACTATTAGGGAGAGAGTAAACAAGAAAACAGTAGTGGGATGACTGTGATGGTAGAGCAAAAAGACGGTGCAGCAGAAAAGTGGCCCAGGCTCTGTCGATGATGGGGACTAAAGGCGGGCTAGTGCATGGAAGGTAGTTGTGCTCACCTAGACCACCAACAGTGTACGGGCTGTCTTAGGAAGGAGTTTTCTTGGCCACTCTGAATTGGAAGTTAGGACATTTCAACACGGCTGGTTCTTGGGCATGGCTACGGCTTAAAGATACTTAAACAACACCTAACCCACGCCTTGCCTTCCTGAAAAACTCTGCACGGACTTGTTTTTGTCATTATTCTCCATTTCTAAGTATTTGGAATGCCGAGACAGAGAGCTGCTGCAAAAAGGCTGACCTCGCTGCCTCACAAGACAAGCCCTGCATCTTTGCATGTGTGGCCGGTGTGTGGGCACCAGAAGCCATTTTTTTCCCATCCATCCATTTTGCACAGCTGGGTGGCCTGAGTCAGGCTGCAGGTGACTTCTAGAGGAGAAGCTGGGAACGCGCTGGCGCTTGGCCACCTCCACCTGACACAGCCCCGCAGCTCTGGCTGCCCAGGGGTCAGAACAAAGCCAGTGGGGGCCCTTCCCATGGACCCCCTCTTTGCCTCGGCTCAGTTAGGGTGGAGCAGAGCCGAGGAAGGAGGCCATTCCAAGATTCTAAAAGGTAAGAACTCAGCCCAGTGCATTCCAGAGCAGGTCTCAACTACCTCATTCTAATGGATAGAACCAGGAGGAACAGACATCCTTCAGACCAACATCAAAGTTCACTCAAGGTAACTCCCCTTTCTAGTGGTAATTTGGATACTGTTCCCTTTAATAAGAGAAATAACAGACAGCACCACTGATCGCTTGCACTAGGCCAGGCCCAATGCTGAGCATTTTGCATACCTCGGTTCATTTTATTTCCATAGCACTTGCCGCTATCCGAGGTTATCTTGTCCCTTGGCTCATTTATTGTCTGTCTCCCTCATACAAATATAGGCAGCACGAAGGCTGTAAGTGCCTCTGTCTCTCTCAGAGCTACTTCCCCCAGCCTGGGGATAGGCCCTGGCACACCACAGGAACTAAATAAGTATTTGTTGAATGAATGAATTTTTTTATCTTTGCAAAAATTCAGTGATGAATAACTTTTAACCCTGATTTTACAGATAAACAGAGTCAGAGCATCTTAAAGTTTCATAGCTGGTAGGTGGCAGAACCAAGATATTGAACCTAGATCTTTAAGAATAAAACTTATTCTTTGAAACACCAGTGACCAGTTAGGAAACTTTGGCTGAGGCCCTCAGAAGGCCCCATAAAAACAGCCTGACACATGAGACAATTATATTATATAACAAGAAGTCTGTAAGTGGACGTAGTCCCAGGATTTAGCAACATCAAGGACAGAGCTTCTCCATCCTTCTCTTTGACCTGTCACCTATGGCTTGTAGTTGTCCTCTTGGGCTGTTGGCCCCCTGGCAGTCCTAGGATGAGGACCACAGGTGTAGGCATCATCTTCAGACAAGATCCAACAGTACCACTAAGAACCACCCTGTCCTGCAAATCTTATAAAGAATAAGGGAAATTGTCCTAGAAGCAGCTCCAGCAAACTTCTCCACTCATCTTCTTGGCCAGAATTGTGTCTCATGGCCATACCCGAGCTAAACACATAGTAAGAGAAATGAGATGACCGTAATTACCCTCAACAAATAATTATTCAACTTTAGGGGTCAAGGAAGGGCCACAACCTCTCTTCCTGGACATAAGCGTGGTGAACAACTGGGACTCTGTTAATGTGCCACTATTATCATTACCTAAGAAATTTCCTTAGACTTAAACCAATGACAATTATTGCTATAGATCATTTGGAAGGGGCACAAAGGGATTGCTAGTATCTGTTTCACAGTATCAGGGGCCTCAGACAGGAAGATTAGAACAGCTAAGGGGGCCAAACGATTTTTCACCCACATGTCTAGTGCCTGGACGGGAATGACTCAAAAGCTGAGACTAGCTGGAATGCTTAACCAGGGGCCTCTGGGTTTCCACACAGCAGGTCAACCTTATGCTGGTCGTACTTGTTACATGGCTTACCTGGGCTCCCAATGTGAGTGTTCCAGTGAACGGAGGGAAAGCCGTATCAGCTTAGGAAGTCATACAGCATAACTTCCATAATACTCTATTTGTCAGTGGCCCAGGCTCAAGGGGAGGTAACAAAAACCCTGTCTCTCAATGGAAGGAATACCAAAAAACTGGGGGCAATATTTTAAAACCAGCACTGTTGGGCAAAAAACAGTAGTATCTGCATTTAGATCAGAAAACAACCACAGGATAATCACACTTTTAGAAAACTAACAGTATCTCTCAAGCCTTTCCCATAGCTGATTCTTTATTTAGCAGTGAGGCTATAAAGATAAACCACTTACCCTTGATTTCCCCTATAATTTAGCAATCATTATATGAATCAAAATATATGAAGAACACCTACTATGCTCCCTAGGATTGTAAAGTTTATTAAGAAAAAATTAGGCTGCTTTACAGCCCCTTTTCTTTAGTTTGCTCCATCGGCTAGAAGCCCTTTCTGCCTGCCTCCTAGCTCCACTGCTCACGTAGAGTGGACACCTGTGCTTTCCTGGGCCTTGCTCCGCCACCTGTGAAATGGACCCGTCCATCCCTGGAGGGGCAGGTTCCTGTGAGTCCTTTTCTCTGCACACAACAGACTTTAAGGGTCTTGAAAACTGCGCTGTTTAAATGCAAAATGTTATGACTGTCGTTTCATTATTTGAAAAACTAAACACAGGATGCTTCTGTTGCTACGTTGCTAAGTTACTGAAAGATCTCTGTAGCTGGACTAGGACGTTGAGACTTAACTGCAGCTTTGCGCCAGGGCAGGTGGAGACGAAGGCAGGAGAGCAGGGTGGCCGACTTAGAGTCAAATTGCCGTGGACGCCACCGGGACAGGGGTTACTTAGTGACCAGGTTCCATAGCTGTGTATGCCTGTGTTTGAATCAAACTCAGCGTGTGCCATCAGTACTAGAGTTGGTTCAATACCCAGCTGCTGAGCTTAACAATGACACAGTTCAGATTGCTTCTCTGAAGGAGCCGAGTCCGTATGCACTTTATTTTCCAGAGAGTTGGAGATGAGAAAATCAAACGTAGCCAGCAGGCGATAATACCTAGAATGCCTTTCATATGCTCAAGGCATGGCATCACCCTTCTGACATGTTTGCCCACATATTTTTAAAGGAAGAGGGGGAAACAATCTCATGCTATTATTGTACCGCTAAAAAAATTCTTTCCTGGGCCAAGTAATCTCCTGTTGGCAATCCCAGGGCGGCTGCTCTTGTAAGTGTCTAAAGGCAGATAAGCTCTCCCAGATATGACATTTAGATACAGTGACAGGAAATCACACATGTGCGAAAGAAAGAGTTCTCACCCAACACACCTCCAGGTGTGTACTATATATTAAATATATTTTGCTGCTAAAGAAAACTTCCCAGCAGCTTTATCATGGTCAGCCTTTGTCTCTTCTTTAATAATGATCTAAACCTGGCAGGAGCACCCTGATTCTCAAAAACCTAGAGATATTTTCTCCCTGTCCAGGTAACCGTGAAGGATAATTTTAGAAAATTCTGGAAGGATCTCATCAATGAGGAAGTAATATTCAGCAGTCATCTAAATTCCTCTACTCATCTGTTTCCTTCTAGAGCAACAGGGAGAGAAAAAAAAACAACAACAAGGAAACCACTAAAGTTGTTACAAATGAGCCAGGGGAAGAAGGGAGGGACAGAGGAAGAAAATGAGAAAGTACAAAGAAGACCAATGGAAATTAAACTGTTGGAGAATTCTGCCTGGACAAGGAAAGGAAATGGAAACCAGTCTTTCTCAAACACCACAAAGTTCACTCATTTGTCACAAGGATTTTCTGGGCACCTTCTCTGAGCCAGACTCCACTCCAGATGCTGGGAGCAGCAGCCCTGACTAGGGGTGCAGCCGGCGCAGAAAGCAGGAAGCACACAGGCAGAGACACATTTACAGACAGCACGGGAGCCAGGAAGGGACCCACAGGATGCTATGAGCGTGTTTACCTGGGAGATCTCATTCCCATCGGCAGGCGTGGAAGGGTGAAACTTGCCCTTGAGAAACACTGGGAGCCTGTGAAGGGTGGCTGTGAGAAAAGGCCGACCAGCAGAGCTGCCGGGCGTGCTCAGCATTAGCACTGAAGTAAAGGCAACAGGAGGAGGCTGGAAGGTTTGTCTGCTGGCACCATCACATGCGGAATGAGAAATCCTAGTGACCTCACTATGGCACGGGCTCAGCCCCTTCCTCTCTCACTAGGGCCCAGGCAGTCTTCCGTTTGCAGGATGCTTGACGTACACTACGTCTATCTTACTCCTGCAATAAATTCAGAGTAATTTGGCATATTATTCTCTCTCCGTCCGTGTCACTTTTCACAGCATTTTCATCACTCTTTTATCCACATGAAATCCACCTCCCTTGGTGTGTAATTAAGTGCTTCCTTAGAACCCAGTTGTAAAGGAGGCTTTGCAGCAAACCTATTTTCCACAACGAAACGCAAAAGGATTTCAATGTGTACGAACTGGGTGAATTTATGGTCTGCCACCTTCAAAAAGAAAGAAAGAAAGAAAAGGTTCCACGAGTGAGAAAAAAACTCTTTCTCTTGATGTTGAAATTCCTTATGCGGATTCCCCACAGAAACCTCTAATAGTACCAGAATAGTTCGTTTCAAATTTAGTTAATATTATATAAACTTTGTGGGAAGACCCAGTACTGTCCCTCAAGCTTTTGCATTACTTTTCTTACCGCAGTACAACCACAACTTCCAGAAGCTGGTGGCCTGGACAGAGATGGCACAAAGGACCCACAAGAACTGGCTCCATTACTCAAAGGCACAGCTACCATCCTGCAATAAACATTCCATGTGCAAATTGTCTCAAGTGATTCTTCAGAAATTGACTAGTTTCTAACGCTAGATCGCAACACCAAAAGAAATCGAAAACATTTTTATGGCTTATGTCCATGATACATTCCTTCAGATTGTGTTGTATTTTTATCTGCCAATATATTAAGCTCTTCTAGTGCCTGCTTGTGCATCACCGGTTCATTTTTTTCGTGACAATGAAAAAAAGCTTTCAAAAATATCCATCCAAATGAGAGCTATTAAGGGCTGTCACGAAATCGAGTTCGAGTTTCATTGTTCTTGATACTGTATTATTTCTAAAGCAGTAGGAGACGTTGGCAGGTTAAAACCATTTATGATGTAGAAATTAAGCCCCATTTTTCTAGGGATGAAAGGTCTTGGGTGAACCTGAAGCTCTGCTCTGAGTTATTCTGTCCTGGCCATAAAGCTTTGGCCACTTGGTTGCAAAAGAATTTCCATCTAAGCTTTATAATCCAATTAAAGAGATCAAGCAAAGCCACTGTCCTTCATGTTTTCTTTTTAATCATGAGATGAAGATTATTGTGTTGTTGTTTTGTGGGTTCCAAGGGGGTATTAAATGCTTGGTCATGCTCTCAGAAGCCTCATTTTTCTCCTGCTCTTAAGAAGAGTTTGGCAGGAGCCTTCAAAGCCGCTCTGTTCTTTTGTCTTGCTTCCCCCGAGCTTTGCAAAATGGTAACAGTGCCCAGGGCTCCATGCCTTCAACATGAGGCCCGCCTCCTCCCCCTGAGGGCTCACATCTCACCCCTCCTTTGGAACAGCAACAATGGCATTGTGGGGCGGTTTTAAATTTGTTTTTATCAAAGCACTGAAAGCTACAAAATGTAAGAAATGGAACTAATTCCACAGTATGCACAGTTCGGTTTCTTAGTGACTTCCATCTAAGGAGTGTAGGTGGATATGTTCAATCAAAGTTCTGTGAATGCTTGCGACGGTGCAGTGAGCTATGGTAGCGTCACTCCTTCTTTGGGGGACCACTTGCTATACAAATTTTGCATCATAATTCATAGAATCCTACACTGCTGCTGGAGAGATCTTAGAGAACTCTTCACCAAGGCTTCCTAGGTTTACACCTGGAAATGAGGCCCAGAGATGCTTGTTGTCCAAGTTCGTACAGCCAGTTGGTGGCAGGGGCGGGGCAAGAACTCAGGTGTCCTGATTTCTGATACATGGCTACTGGGTTAGACTACATTTCTGCGTGCTTTCATGGGTTTATTAAAGATATTCTATTGCACTTATTTTATTGATTAGATAAAAACAAGTTGGCCCTTTGAATAAATGAGAAGATCATGTTGGGAGAACCCTGGGTATTATGAAGATGTTAGTTCTCAATTTAATTTATAGGCTTAACACGTTAGATTCTATAAATCAGCGATGGAAAATAGTGTGATTAAATTATTCCATAGTTCATATGAAACAATAAGTAGGCAAGAGTTGCTTTTAAATCTGGGGAAAGCTAGTCATTGGAATTTTTACTACTACTTATAAGAATATATTAAAAAATACAATAATTAGGACAACATACTACTGTTAATAAGCAAATACAGCAATAAACAATTGATACCTTTGAAGCAGAGCCTAACACATGTAAGAATTAAGTGTATTTCAAAAAATAACATTTCAAGTTGGTGGGTAAATAAAATATTTCTAAGTGAATGATGTTGATACAATTGGCCATCTGTTTAGCAAAGCAATAAAGTTACATCTGTGTCACACTTGCAAAAGGTAAACTCCAGATGATTAAAAGGTTTAAACTTGAGAAGTACAAAAACAAACCCAGAAGAGAAAGAATTCATGCAAAAACCTTAAAACCTCTTCATTAAAAAAAAATTCTAAACAAAACTAAAAAGAGTATCATCAGAGACTAAAAATATTGTTTGATTGTATATACGTGTGTATGTTTATATACAAGGTTTGTCCAGAAAGTATCCAGCCATGTACTATGAAAAATAGAGGCATTTATTGAAGAAGATACAAGATACAAGAAACATTGTACATAGGACAATGAGGCCTCAGTATCCTTCAAAGTAGGCACCTTGGGACCACACACAGTTCTCCCAGCACCTCTTCCACTGTTCAAAACACTCTGTAAATCCTTTATTGGACTCACCATCAGCTGCCCTATTGTATTTTCCTGAATCTCATCAATGGTCTGACATCTCTTCCCTTTCAAAGGTGATTTTAGTTTTTGGGAAAAGCCAGAAGTTTCAGGGCACCAAATCTGGGCTGTAGGGGGTCAGAGTCACCTGGATGATTTGATATTTCACCAAAACACCCTGCCCAAGGCATGATGCATGAGAGGGCACATTATTGTGATGAAGCTGCCAATCACCAGTTGCCCATGGCTGTGGCCTTCTGAATCCAAATAGTTTCCACAGAGGAATGTTCAAGCTTAATGCAAAATTTGATGCAGATTCATTGCTCTACTCACTTTCAATGCGTCATCATTTTCAATGCAACAGCCACACAGTACACATGCCCACTCAACAGTGTCTACTGCCCTCACTGACTAATACAGTGAAGCCGTCATTGTTCACGCATGTGCATTCTTGTCACTCTCCTTGGCTGCCAGGTCACATCGATGTTGCACAACCTGTCCTTGTTTTACAGGGTCCGGCAGAAGTAACGCCTGCTTGAGTGTGGTTGGTAGGGTAATAATATGGGTGTACTAATTTAGTTTTAATTTGAACATTTCATCTAAAATGTTACATGGTATGCTTCAGTGTGATATTGTTACATTGCAGAACTACATGCTTATAATTTTGTAATAAAAGATTTTGTTAATAAAGAAGGGGAGTTATTTGTGCTAGACACTGTATTAACTGGAGCTTTTTCCAGACAGACCTCATATATCAACATAAGAATTCTTCTCTTCCATATACGGATATACAAAAGAGAAAAATTCTTAATATATAAAAGTCTTAAAAGTAGATTAATAAAAGATAATCTCAGGAACAGAAAAATAAACAAAAAATTTGAACAGGCAAAATTACAAAAGAAGAAATGTAAATGGGATATTGAAAACTATTTTCTCCTAACATGCTGATAGAAAATCTTCCTAGTCTTTTTTTTTAAGATAATATGAAGTTTAGATGCTAGTTCAATCAAAAGAGAATTCTTACACACTAACAAGAAGTGTATCCACTGGTACAACCTAACAGGCAACTCATCAGTACATATCAAAAGTTTGAAAATGTGTTGAAACACTTTGGTCTATTATCTGCCATTCTAAGAATTCATTCAAAGAACTAAGAGATGTGAAAAAAAAAATTTTATAACAAAGACATTTCTGATAGCATTATTCATAATGGAAAACTTCATAAATATCCCAAACATGAAAAGTAGAGAATAGTTAAACCGTAGTGTAGCCATGTGATTAATATCATGCCAATCATTAAGGATCACATTCTTGAAGACATAAGCTATACATTTTTTAAAACTCAATAAAAACTATATACATTGTATGCAACCTATTTCTTCTCAAAAAATTGGAAAGATATACACTGAAATGTTAACCTTTTTCAAGTATTAGAATATTAAGTGATATTGAATATTTTAACTCTTCCGAATTTCTCGATGATCTTACATTCACAAGAAAATATGTTGTTAATAAAACAAACACAGAATATCAAGTTAGGGAAGGGCCAGAGCAGGTCCAACAGTAGCAGGCCCAGCCCCTGTTTTAAACAATGTAGCTTTGAACAGCTGCTCCATATTCTGCATGCTGGAAGTCTGCTATGCTGCGAGTGGGTAGGCATGGGCAATGGCTTTGTGAGGTGCCCAGGAGCTGGAGGCCATAGTTCTGACTCCTGGGTTTTGCAAGAAAGAAAAAAAAACCTCACCACCATTAAAACCTACTAGATTGGAAGCAATCAAGACGTCCTTCAATGGGTAAGTGGATAAATAAATTGTGGTACACCAGACAATGGAATATTATTTAGCACTAAAAAGAAATGAGCTCTCAAGTCATGGAAAGAGCTGGAGAAACTTTAAATGTATATTAATACCTAAAAAGAGCCAATCTGAAAGGGCTAAATACTGTGTGATTCCAACTATATGACACTGAATAAGGCGAAATTATGAATACCAAAGAGATCAGTGTTTGCCAAGGGTTAGGGGAGAGAAAGGGATGAATAGGCAGAGGACAGCAGACTTTTAGGGCAATGAAAATACTCTTTATGGTACTATAATGGTGGGTATAGGTCATTATACATATGTCCAAACCCACAGAATGTACAACACAAAGGGTGACCCTTAATATAAACTATGGACTTCAGGTGATTGTGACATGTCAATGCAGGTTCATCAATTGTAACCAGTCTACCAGTCTGTGGGGGTTGTAGTGAATGGGGGAGGCTATATACATACAAAGGGAGGGGTATGTAGGAAGTCTCTGTATCTTCCCTTCAAATTTGTGGTGAGTTTTAAACTGATCTAAAAAAAATAAAGTTTTCATAAATGTATCCAAAAAATCCTCTAGGGATCCCCTGTATGCAATCAATGGCATTAAACACTAACTCACAGCAAAACCACCACCTATAAGACAGACCCTTTTCTTTACATTTACCCCCTCAGGCCACACATTGGCTTTTTACAATGTCTTTTCCCTACAACCTTCCCATGATATTCACTTTCTTCTCGTTTCGCTTGGATAAAAATACACAAGATTATACACGAGGAACAAGCAATGTGAATTCCCCTGGAGTACGAATCTGTCTACATCAATAGTAGATGTAATTCTACTGAGGATAATCTAGTACATAGGAAATTGCGCCTCAGGACACAAAGAAGTAAAGGATCAAGCAGAGGTTGAAACCATTTTCCTAGAAGAAATACAGGCAGGCTCCCAGTTCGGGGTGGAGATGTTCGGGTAGCCAAAATTTATTTGGGGACTATAATCAATGTGATTAATTAAAGGAATGTACAGAAGAATCACTCAGGTGAGCCTAGCCCAATTTGTTGTTTTAAGCTTCTGAAAAAGAAACTGAATACAAAAGAGCAAGAACAGACCTCCTATGTCTCCCATTTACACACTTATTAGAGAAACATTAGCAACATTGTTGGCCTCCACATGAAGCCAGAGCGCTGTCCTATAAAGATATTGAACACTTGTCTCGGGAATGCTGAGGTTTTTCATGTGGATGTTGGTGAGTCATAGTAAATAAAATCCATGCTATTTCAGTTGTTTTGTTTTGTTTTGTTTTGTTTTTTGGAAAGGGAGGATGGTGAGATCCGTTGTAGAAACAGGTCTACTAAACTACAGAAGAAACTTACCGTAGTGGCCCATATTAGAAATATTTAAATTTTTTATTATAAATAGGAGCAAGCAGCCAAGGCTCAACAGATATTTGAGGGGGATTAACAAGACAAAAGAAGCTCTAAACTAAATGAGTAATCAATTACTAAGGGTGCAGGTATAAATTTGAAGAGATTGCATCCATCAAAATCAAACAGGATACTTGAACACGGTACAAAGAACAACTACAATTGTCAAACTAAAAATAATAATGATGATGATGATAAAAGGGTAAGAAGACAGTAAAAAGATAGCTTATAGATAGATAGAAAAGAATGAAAAAAAGAAAGAAGGAAAAATTTTTAAAGGGAAAAAGGAGAAAAACTTAAACAATATGGTAGATCTAACTTCAATCTAGGAATTCCAACACCAGTCCAGCGAGAGTTCCAGAGGGGAAAAAAGAGCTAAAAGGAAAGAAATTATCAAATAAATCATAGAAGAAAATTTCCTAGAGCAGAAGCAAGCACAAGTCGTTGACGCATCAATTAATGAACAAAAAGATAAAGTAAACATCACGCTTGCAGAGGGGGGAAATATCTAGAAAAGAACTGGCATCATACCATCCACTGGACTGGATGCTGGGAGGTAGTGGAGCTGTGCAGGCAGAGCTCAGATAGATTCTTTTCAACCTGAATGTTGTAGCTAGCCAAACTATCAATCAAGTGAGAGGGGAATGACTTTTTAAACATGCAAGGACACAGAAACTTTACTTTCCGGTTACCTTTTCTGAAAAGCTTACTTGACATTGTATGCCAGCAAACATTTAAATGAAATAAAAGAAAGGGGAAGGCGTGTGGACCAAACCAGAAGTGCAATAAAATAAAATGTCAAGATGACAGCTATGCCACAATACCAAACCCAAAAGTTCAAATGGAAACAGGAAGTTGGAAATCCCCCCTCTTCAACTTAAAAAGAATAGATTTACTTTAATAATGGTGTAATAGAGAAGCTTAATATACTTAACAATTGAGTAAAGATATCACAATGTGATAAAAATTTCAATATCCAAAATCAGACTGGTTGGTTCAAATTGAAACTCTGTATGTCACCTTGGGCACTTACTTAACTGCTCTCTGAGTCATTTTTTTTTTGTTTGAAAATAACTATAAAAGTAATGTCTACTTTGTAGGGTCATTGTAGATACTAAATGAAGTAATGCATGCAAAATATTCAATGCCTGGCTCTCAGTAGCTTTTCTAAAAAGGTTTATTTTTATCATTATAATTTTCATATCAGTAGGAAAAAAGGGGCAATTAGAGATTTTGGAAAAGACAAAACAAAGCTGTCAAAAAATGTCAAAAGTCAAATCTAAGCAAATTAAACTGTAGCGTGGTTTTAGCAAGGAAAAAAATATGAAGTGGAAAACAATTCATTTTGACCTTGAAGACTGGATCTTTTTCATTTTAGTGCCATGTATTTGACGATTCAGGATTATTTTTCCTTCTCTACAAGTCTAATCAAACTACTTGGTTCTTCACTGAATAATATTTACATAATCATAATTTCAATTGCCATTTAATGGTATTTGACTTTAAGAAACTAACTTATCATCAAAGCACAGAAGTCTTAATTATAGTTACAGATCAGAATATAAATGTAATAAACCTTGATCATGCAAAATAATGACTTAAGCTGAGAGGGGAGGGGCCAAGGAATAGGGCAAGAAAGTATCTGTGACACATGTTTTCTCTTCTTACAGTAAGAGGACACAAAATAACAATAATTTAAGGTAACCAAAAGAATACTTTTTTTAAATAATGTAACTTTTAAATTAAAAAAAAATAGAAGAAGAGGAAAGGAGTAATGTTAATGTGCCAAATTCTACAGCTTCTAAAACCAGCTTACTTCTTGGGAGTAGGACCCCAAGAGGGAGGTTCTGGGAGCAGGCAAAAGGATAATTTTATTTTTTATTTTATGCCTTGAGGTTGTATAAAATTTTTCTCATGTGTTTGAATTATATTAGTCAATAAATCAAAAGGCACTGCTCTAATCAGTCTATAAATATTCACAGAGTACGAGGGGGGACCCCAAAAAGTAATTTATTTATAAAAAATTGTGTACTTATTCTTACATGTTTAAATTTCAGTCACCTTGAAAGTACTCTCCATTTGATGCAATACACCTGTCAAGACATTTTTTTTCCACTGCTCAAAACAGTTTTCGAACTCATCAATTTCAATGCCTTTTAATGCTTCTGCCATTTTTTTGTTTTACCTCTTCCACATTGACAAAACATTTCCCTTTGAAGATTTTTTTTCATCCGGGGAAACAAAACAAAGTCACTTGGGGCGAAATCAGGTGACTAGGGAGGGTGAGGCATAGGGGCTGTGCTGTTTTTGGTCAAAAACTGCCAAACACTCAGCGAGGTATGGGTAGGAGCGCTCATAAATCACCCATCATGAAATGGGTAAATGCATTGAAAGTGTCTTCAAACACAATTCACTGAAGCTGAACGCAGCCTCTCTCAATAACGCAACCTGGTACACTGATACAGATCCGTTCCTAGAATATTCCCCCAGCAGGGGAAACCCCTACTACGAGAGGCCCACCTTGCAGAAGATAATTCCAGATTTTTGGGGTCCTCCCCTTGTACATTCTCTGTGTCAGGACTTGTTTAAGTTCCAGTAATCACAAGATAAAATCCTTGTCCTCAAAAAGCTGACATTCTGGTGAGGAAATAAACAGTAAACATAGAAACAATTTGATGAATAAGCAAATTTTAGATACTGATTGCTGTGAATAAAATGGAGTCATGTGATCTAGAGTGTCTACAGGGAGCATGAGAAACTGCTTTATCACCAGTAACCAAAGGCCTCTGGAAGGAGATGACTGGAAGTAAGATGTGAATGATGACGGCAGCCATGCAAATGTCTGGGGAAGTATCACATGCAAGGCCTGAGACTGGGGGGCACTTGGCTTGTTCTCAGGCTAGAAAGAAAGCCAGCTGGTTAGAATGGAGTGGGTAAAGAGGAGATAATAAGAGCTGAGTTCAGAGAATGGGGTCAGAGCTTGTTGGGTCTATTAGGCCACAATTTACAAGTTGATTTTGTTCAATTGTAATGTGAAATCATTAAAGAGTTTTAAGGGGGAGTGTAAAATGCTCTGATATTCACTTAATAAGTTGGCTCTCCATTTAATTAGTCTGTCATTTGAACCAGACCTTTTGATGCTGCATACTGTGGTGTGCTGTGATGTCAACAATAGCGCAAAGTCTTTACCCAATTAATAATAAAATAAGCTGTAACCAGGAAAGCCAAAGGTAGAATAGGCAGCTAGGAGGTGCTATTGTGGCTTGGGCCATGGAGATAGTGGTGGAGACAGTAAAATAGTCAAATTCAAAATATTTGGAGGTAGAGAGCAAGGATGGAAGGATGGATAGATGGATGGATGTGGGGTGTGTAGAAAAGCAAGAATCTGCTGAGATTATCACATTTTTGTCAAGAGAGATTGGACGGATGACGGTGCCCTTTGCTTAAGTGGGAACTTGAGGAACAGTAGTTTTCAGTAGAAGTAGGGAGCTAAAATCCATTGTTCCATGTTAGCTATGTTAATTTTGAAACCCTTTTTTAAAAAGTATATTTTATTGATTATGCTATTACAGTTGTCCCATTTTTTCCCTCCCCATTCCCACTCTGTCCCCTCCCTGCTGATAACCCTCCAAGTGATCTCCATTTCTATGATTCTATTCCTGTCCTAGTTGTTTGCTTAGTTTGTTTCTGTATTTGTTTTTTTAGGTTCAGTCATTGATAGTTGTGAGTTTTTTGTCATT
This sequence comes from Mormoops blainvillei, assembly GCA_004026545.1. Taxonomy (NCBI): domain Eukaryota; kingdom Metazoa; phylum Chordata; class Mammalia; order Chiroptera; family Mormoopidae; genus Mormoops; species Mormoops blainvillei. The sequence continues at coordinate 362,414 of PVJD01000378.1, read as the reverse complement.
TTACTGTCCATAGTTTCGATCTTCTTTTTCTTAGATAAGTCCCTTTAACATTTCATATAATAAGTGCTTAGTGATGATGAACTCCTTTAACTTGACCTTATCTGGGAAGCACTTTTATCTGCCATTCCATTCTAAATGACAGCTTTACTGGAGAGAGTAATCTTGGATGTAGATCCTTCCCTTTCATGACTTCAAATACTTCTTTCCAGCCCCTTCTTGCCTGTAAGATTTCTTTTGAGGAATCAGCTGATAGTCTCATATGTGCTCCTCTGCAGGTAACTCTCTCCTCTTCTTTTGCTACTTTTAAGATTCTCTCCTTATCTTTAATCTTGGGTAATGTAATTATGATGTATCTTGGTGCGTGCCTCCTTGGGTCCAATTTCTTTGGGACTCTCTGAGCTTCCTGGACTTGCATGCCTATTTCCTTCACCAGATTGGGAAAGGTTTCCTTCATTATTTTTTCAAATAAGTTTTCAATTTCTTGCTCTTCCTCTTCTCCTTCTGGCACTTCTATGATTCAGATGTTGGAATGTTTAAAGTTGTCCCGGAGGTTCCTAAGCCTTACTTATTTTTTTGAATTCTTGTTTCTTCAATCTGTTTCAGTTGAATGTTTATTTCTTCCTTCTATTTCAAATCATTGATGTGAGTCCTGATTTCTTTCCCTTCACTGTTGTTTCCCTGTATATTATTCATTATTTTACTTTGTATAGCCTTCACTTCTTCCTTTACTTTGTGACCATACTTAGCCATTTCTCTGAGCACCCTGATGACCAGTGTTTTGAACTCTGCATCTGATAGATTTGTTATCTCCTCATCACTTAGTTCTTTTTCTGGAGTTTTTAATCTCTTCTTTCATTTGGGCCATATTTCTTTGTCTCGGCACATCTGTTATATTGCAAGGGGGACGGGGGGAGCCTTATGTATTCACCAGGGCCGAGCAACCCACTTTGCTGCTTTGTGGTGCTATATGTGGGGGAGGGGTCAGAGAGGGAACAATGCAGCTTGCTCACCCTCGCCCCACTTTCAGTCACTTCCCCCATTACCCACAAGTGAATTAGGCCCTTCTGGTGCTGATTCCCAGGTGGGTGGGTTTGTGCATGTTCTAGGACCTTGTGGGTCCCTCCAACAGACTCTCCTGTGATACTAGGAATTTCTCCCACAGCCACAACTTCCACAGGTCTTTACAGCCAGAGGTTTTGAGGCTTTCTTCCCCTGTGCTGGAACCCTGGGTTGTGTGGTCTGTCTCACTCCCCAGTTGTTCTTCCCAGTTTATCCGCATGTGAACTTGGGGCTGCCCAGTCTGCCAGCTGCCGCCTCACCTTCCACCTTGCCATGCCTCCTCTCTTTCCCCACTTCCTGTCTCCTTCCCTCCTACCAGCCTGGATGAATGTTTCTTCTTTAACTCCTTGGTTGTTGGACTTCCATACAGTTTGATTTTCTGGCAGTTCTGGTTTTTTGTTTTTAAGTTGGTTGTTGTCCTTTTGGTTGTGCAAGGAAGCAAAGCATATCGACCTGTGCTTCCATCTTGACCGGAAGTCCTTGAAATTCTTATTAGATGTTTAATTGGAGACATGAAGTCGGCAGCAGGATATACAGTCTGGGGTTTGGGAGGAAAGCCCTAGCTAGAAATATAATTTGGGAGTCATCAGAGGATGAATTTCATTTAAAGCCAAGAAGAAGAGAGTGTTAAGTAGAAACAAGAAGACATCCGCAGAGAGTGAAAGAAACTTATGATGGAGAGAGGAGGGATACATACGGGAACGAAGTCTTTGTCAGGATGTGAGAGGGTGGGGGATACCATGCACAAGTGCAAGGGTTTGCCCTGGATGAGATCAGAGATTCTTTTCACGTTTCAGCAGAATGGAAGGCCAGATTTGTTAAAACAGATTCATGTAAGTGGACAGATATGATGGTAGAAAAATGAAGTACCTCTTATCTGACTGAATCTATAAATTGTGAGGTGAAGTTAATCCCAGTGTGGACTAGAGGGATAGCATGCTGTTGGGGATTTAAAGAAGGGTTGTAAAATGGTCCTACTGGAGCATGGGAAGGTGAACATCCAGGAAACTTAAGATTGCCTAGCAGTTTTCAAAGATCATGGAAGAATCATGGTAATTACAGAAAAGTGAGAACAGCTAGAAATTGTGTGACTTTTCCCCAGAAACATTCAGCTACTCAGGTGCAGGCAAGGAGTCAACTGACAGTTGGTCAGGCAAGTAGGAAGTGGAGAGAGTAAGGAAGGTAGAAATGCTTGCAAAGGAGAAATTATAGTGCTATGTCATTGTTAAATTGTGTTTCCAAAGATGGCTGCAACAATACTCCATTCTACATACTCTTTTGTAGTGTGATCATGCCACACACCCACCAAAGGATATAGTTTCTTTCCCCTCCATTTGGATCTGGGCTCACCATATATTTTGTTTTGACCAGTAGAGTGCAGCAGAAATGAGGCTGGGTAACTTCTGCAACTTCTAGCTCTGCTAATTACAACAGTCACTCTTGAAAGCCAGCTGCCATGTAAACCAGCCAAAGATAGATATCTGGAGGCCATCCTTTATGAATTGAGAGAGAGAGAGAAAGAGAGAGAAGAAGTAGGAGGAAGAGGAGAGGGGGAGGGGAAGGGAGATTCCAAGCATTACCAGTAAGGTCCCGGTCATGTGAGTGACGCTGTCTTGGATGCTCCAATCTTAGTCAACATCTGACTACAACCTCATGAGAGACTCCAGCTGATGCCATGTGGGGCAGAAGAACCATCTAGCCAAGCCCTGCTAAAATTTCTGGTCCACAGAATTGTGAGCATATAAAATGCTTGTTGTTTTGCACTACTAAGCTTTGGGGTAATTTGTTGCATAGCATTAGATAACTGAATCAGAAAGCCCTCTCCCAGCTTGTGGCCATCATCCACTGAAAGGAAATAAGGATTTCAGGGGGATAAGTATAAGTGAAATCATACAGAGTCAGCAGAGTTGGAGTTGAGGAATTCTGAAGTTGAAGTACTACAATAAAGAGTTAGAAAGACAGGGGGTGATGTCAGAGAGTGGAAAACTTGAAATCCCTATTTTGAGAATAAGGTATTGTAACTGATGAAAAGGCCCTGGATATAGGAGGGGGAACTGTGGTAGAGAAGAGGAACCAAGGGGGCTGAGAAACAGGGAAGCCAGGGTGTCAAATGGGTCATCTGCACAGATGTTAAGGACACCAGGAACACGTGCAAGGAAACAGCTTAATGTGGTATTTAAGTACACATGCCCAGAAGCCATGCTGCATTTCCAACCGTGATTCTATCACTAACTACCTGTGTGTGATGTTGGGTAAAGCATATTACTCTCAGCACCTCAGTTTACTCATCTGTAAAATGAGGATGGTAATAGTATCTATCTCATAGTATCACAGGAATTAAACAAATCAATGCTTTTAGAATGCTTAGAAGAGTTCCAGAGGAGTAAACCCTCTGACAATACTGTCATTGTCATCATTGGCAATAGAGATAAAGATAGCAAAGCAGATGCTGGAGGCGCCAACGGACTAAGTTCAGTGAGTGCCAGCAAGAAGGTAGTTCAGAGAGTGATAACATCTGACAATAGGCTTCAAAAGGGGCCGAGGTCTTTGAAGTTGGAAGCAGGAGCAATGATTAATTAGAAGCAGCAACGCGGAGTGAAAAAGAGGCTTACCCCTTTTTCCAGGTTTTAAGTTCCATGGGGTATAAAATCAAAGTCTCTCCCCGAGAAGGCTACAAGAGAAGCAGTGTCCCCAGGGAGAGCCACGTTCCATTTAGAGTGAGAAGGTCAAGGGAACATTCAGGGAAGGGGATGAGAATGTGTATCTGCTGATGACAGAGCAGGAGCTCTGGAGGGCACAGTGGAAGGGTTCGAACAGATGAAAAGAAATGGAAGAAGGGTCAGGTTGCAGGATGTACAAAGCAGCATGGCAATAAGGGAATATACGGTGAGGGGTTATCTGATGGGGATTAAGAATTAAGAATATTCATTACCCCAAGGAGTTGGTCCAGGAAGCCTCTCAAGAAGAAACATGGGAAGACCCAGAACCAACCGTCCATTTTTGCCATTCAAAGTATCGTGTAGTTCCAGGGTATGACAGGAGCCTCCTCAGAGCTATTCTGCTGGGTGACTCACTTCCCTAGGCAAGCTTTAAAAGGTGTGGGGTTGGGGGAATGAAGGCAGTATCCTTTCCGTCTATCACTAGCTGGCATCATGAAGAATTAGAGCATCCATCTGTGATCCATTTATGGAAGCCCAAGGGGTAATTACTCTCTTTCAGGAGCAGAGAGTCCAGGCCACCTGATCCTGGGTAATTAAAAACTACCAGGTGCTGGATATCTCTCATGGCAAAAAGATGACCCATCACTAGCCTTTACAGTGCATCTCAGTCCGTTTGGGCTGCTATAAAAAAACTACCACAGACTGAGTGGCTTATAAACATTTGTCAGAGCTCTGGAGGCTGGAAGTCCAAGATCAAGGCACCAGCAGATCCAGTGTCTGATGAAGGCTTGTTTCCTGGTTTGTACATAGATAGCCACCATGTTCTTATCATGTCCTCACATGGCAAAAGGGGCGAGGAACTTCTCCAAGTCTCTTTTATATAGGCCTTAATCCTCATTTGTTACCCCTTCCCCTCACCCTTTATACTCCAGTCATGCTGGTCTCATTTCCTTGGCCATGCAGGTTTGCACCCATCACCGGCCCCTTGCACTTCCTGTTTCTTTGTCTCTGGAATATGTACATCATGGTTTGTTTCTGCATTCCCTTCAACTCTCTACTCAAATGTCACCTTGGTAGGGAGAACTTCCCTGACCCCTTCCCACGTAAAACAGAACTGTCATCCACAAAAATGCTTTCTATCTTTTCGTGCTACTTTATTTTTCTCCATTATGCTTTTCATTATCTAATATACTATATTCACTTCGGGGCTGGGTCGGGGGGCTTCCTGCTATATCCTCAGCATTTTGACCTGTTCCTGGAACATAAATATTTGTTGAGTAAATGAATGAGTTTGAACGCTGACTTCAATATATTCTATATACATGATCTTAAGTATGGGGCTTAACCTCTCTAAAGTCTCCTTTCCTCATTCATAAAATGATGATTCCAAAACACCTCTCTCATACTGTTTTTGATAAGTGATGTAATATGTGTGAAGTGCCTTCCAGTGTGCCAGGATTTGAGAGGAGCCAAATAAACAATTGTTGCCATTGCTGCGGCTGTTACTATTGTTGTTGTTACCACAAATTAATGTTACGTCAGCAAACTATGGTCAAGAATTCAGTTTTAGAGTCCCCAGAAAACCCTTCTAGAAGCTTCAGGGACCAAACATTACCCCCATGCTTGCGCTATCCTGGCAGACCCTCAGCCAAATATTCCCCCAGTCTATCTACCAGACTCGAGTTCATTGGCAAGCCAGAACCCTGTTTTCTAAGGGAGAAAATAGCTCACCGAAGTGAGTCCAGTACACCAGGGTGGTATTCTGTGCAATAAAAGTAATTTACTAAAGGGTCTTCCGGTGCTGTGGAAAGGTGAATTCTCTTTGCATACTACACAAGTTACTTCCACTGAGCAGCTTCCTCCCTGCCGGAGCAGGTCCAAGTCTAATAGAAAACTGAGTTTTAAGGGTCCATGCAACAGTGATTTCCAAGCATCCTGGCCTTGGGAGTCAAGTTGAGGGACAGAAATATGAGGCACAATAGTGACTGTGAGAAAACCAAGTGGTTCCCTGTGTTGCCCTTGAGACTGTTAACTTGTTGTCCAAAAGGAACCAAAAGACTGGACAGAGGATGGGCAGACTGCCATGACGAAGGTGGAGGGCAAAGCCAGAGGCCCAGAAATACAATAAACCTAAACCTGACTGCTTTTGAGAGACAGGGAAAGAGAGAGAATGACAGGAGAAAGGAGAGTGAAGGGGAGGGAAGGAGAGAAGTACCAACATCCTTTTCTTTCATTTTTATTGAATTTATTGCAGTGACATTGGTTAATAAAATTATATAGGTTTCAAGGGTACAATTCTATAATACATTATTCATATATTGCATTGTGTGTTTACAACCCCAAATCAAGTCTCCGTCAATCACCATTTATCCCCTTTTTACCCTCTTCTACCTCCACCACCCCCATTTCCATCCAGTAATCACCATACTGGTGTCTGCGTCTATGAGTTTATTCTTTGATTAACACCTTCACCTTTTTCATCCAGCCCTGCAACCCCCTCTCCTCTGGCTGCTTTCAGCCTGTTGTCTGTATGTATTAGTCTATTTCTAGCCTGTTTGTTAGTTTATTTTGTTCATTAGATTACACATGTGAGTGACATCACACAGTATTTGTCTTTCTCTCACTGGCTTATTTCATTTAGCATAACACTGTCGAGGTCCACCCATGTTGGTGCAAAAGGCAAGATTTTCTTCTTACTTATGACTGAGTAGTATTTCATTGTATAAATGTACCACTACTTTTTTATCCACTCATTTACTGGTGGGCACTTGGGCTACTTCCAATCTTGGCTATTATAAATAACACTGCAATGAACATAGCAGTACATATGCTCTTTCGAATTAGTGTTACCAGTTTCTTAGGATATATAGCTGAAACTGGAATCGCTGGATCATAAAGCAGTTCCATTTTTAACTGTTTGAGGTGACTCTATGTTGCTTTCCACACTGACTGCACCAGTCTGCATTCCCACCAATAGTGCATAAGGGCTCCCATTTCTCCACATCCTTGCCAACAATGTTTGTTGATTTATTGATGATAATCATTCTGACAGGTGTGAAGAGATATCTCATTGTGGTTTTAATTTGCATTTCTTTGATGATTACTGACATTAAGTATCTTTTCATGTCTATTCAAGTCTTCTGCCCATTTTCTAATTGGGTTTTGTTTTTCTGGTGCTGTCTGAGTTCTCTATAAATTTTAAATATTAACCCCTTATCAGGTGTATCGTTGAAGAATATCTTCTCCCATTCAGTGGGTTATCTTTTACTTTGTTGATGTCTTCCCTTCCTGGACAAAAAGTTTTGTTTGATATAGTCTCATTTGTTTATTTTTTTGTTTTGTTTCCCTTTCCTGACGAGGTACATCAGAAAAAATATTGCTAAACAAATGTCCAAGATTTTACTGCCCATGTTTTCTTCTAGGATTTTTATAGTTTCAAGTCTTATATTTAAGTCTTGAATCCATTTTCAGTTTATTCATGTGCATAGTGTAAGAAGGTGGTCTAGTTTTATTTTTTGGTTGTTTTTTTTTGCATGTATCTATCCGATTTTACTAACACCATTTATTGAATAGATTGTTTTTACCTCATTGTATGTTTTTGCCTCCTTTGTCAAACATTAATTGACCATAAATGCAAGGTTTATTTCTGGACTCTCTATATGCTATTGATCTATATGTCTGTTTATATGACAGTGCCATGCTGTTTTGATTATTATAGCCTTGTAGTATAGTTTATATCAAGTAGCATGAATCCTTCAACTTAGTTCTTCTATCTCCAGATTGCTGTGGCTATTTAGGGCCTTTTGTTGTTCCATATAAATTTTTGGAATATTTGTTCAGGTTTTGTGAAATATACCATTGCTATCTTGATACAAATTGCATTGAATCCATAGGTTGCTTTGGGTAGTATAGACATTTTAATGATGTAAATTCTTTCTATTGATGAACACAGTATAGGCCTCCACGTATTTGTATCTTATTCATTTTCTTTCTTCAGTGTTTTATAATTTTCTGAGTACAGGTCTTTTACATCCTTGGTAAAATTTATTCCTAGGCATTTTTTTGATACTATGGTAAATAGAATTATTTTCTTAGTTTGCCTTTGTGATAGTTCATTATTGCTGTATAAAAATGCCACTGATTTCTGGATATTTATTTTGTATCCTGCTGCTTTAATGAATTCATTTATCAGTTTCAGTACTTTTTGGTGAAGTCTTTGTGGTTCTCTATATACAGTATCACATCATCTGCAAATAATGACAGCTTTACTTTCTCTGTTTCAATTTGGATTCCTTTTATTTCATCTTCTTGTTTGATCACTGTGGCTAGGACTTCCAGTACTATGTTGAATAAAAATGGCAAAAACAGACATTTCTAACTTACAATCTTAAAACGCTTGTAATTTTTGCCCATCGAATATGATGTCAGCTGTGGGTTTGTCATATATGACCTTTGTTACATTGAGGTATATTCCTTCTTTTCCGACTTTGCTAAGAGTTTTTAATCATAAATGGGTGCTGGATTTTATCAAGTCCTTTTTCTGTATCTATTGACATGATCACGTGATTTTTTTCCTTCATTCAGTTTATGCGGTGTGACATATTTATTGACTTGAGAATGTTATACCAATGTTTCATGCACAGAATAAATCCCACTTGATCATAGTGTGTGATCTTTTTGATGTATTGCTATATTCAGTTTGCTAATATTTTGTTGAGGGTTTTAGTATTTATGTTCATGATGGATATTGACCTATAATGTTCTTTCTTTGTAGTGTCTTTATCTTGTTTTGGAATTAGAATAATGCTAGCCTTATAAAATGAGCTTGGGAGTTTTTCTCTGTTTTGAATTTTTTGGAAAAGTTTGAGAAAGACTTGTTAACACAAGTTCTTCTTTGAATGCTTGGTAAAATTTTCCTGTGAAGCCATCTGGTCCAGAACTTTTGTTTCCTGGGAGATTTTTAAATTATTATTATTGCTTCGATTTCATTAGTTGTGATCTGTCTATTAAGATTTTCCAACTCTTCCTGATTCAATTTAGGGAGATTATGTGTTTCTAGGAATTTATCCATTTTATTCAGTTTGTTCCATTTGTTGACATGTAGTTGTTTGTAATATTTTCTTACAATTCTTTCTGTTTCTTTGGTGTCAGTTGTTACTTCTCCTTTATTTCTGATTTTATTTATTGGGGTCCTGTAGGGTAAGTGGGGGCAGTCTGGCTTCCTCACGCAGGTGTCCAGGTAACTAAGGGAAGCAGTTTCTCACAACCTTGAATGGTCCTGATAAAGTGTGCTCTCATAGCCTTGAGTCTGGGTCTGATAAACAGTTCCCATAACATGAAGTGGGCTTGCATGAGCATCTCATGCTATGTTACTTCAACTTTTGGCCTGATGCTGGCTTTGTTTGTGCCAGTACTTAAGGAGGTAGGGGCTTTCTCACTGTGCGTGTGTGCAGACACAGGCACACACAGGAGGCAAGTGAATGCAGGTGACATGCAGTATGACACACAGCTTTCAATGTCCGTGGATCACCCACCCATGAATAAAGGCATGTCAGATATCCCAACAGCTCCGTGAATATTCTTCTGTCCACCCAAATCGTGAACCTGTTTGGCCTTGACTGGTCACAACACAGGTGCTCTCTTTTTTCCTAGGTGAGTCTGGTTAAAGGTTTGTCATTCTTGTTTATCTTTTCAAAGAACCGGCTGTTGGTTTCAGTGGTATTTCATATTTTTTTAGACTCCATGTCATTTATTTCTGCTCTAATCTTTATCATTTCCTTTCTTCTAGTTACTTTGAGCTTTGCTTTTTGTTCTGTTTTCTAGTTCTTTTTAAGTGTAAAGTTATATTGTTAATTTGAGATTTTTTTTGTTTCTTAAGGTAGGCCTGTAATGCTATGAGTTTCCTTCTTAGGGACGGCTTTTGCTGTGTCCCATAGACTGTGAGTGATGTGCTCTCATTTTCAATTGTTTCTGGGTGCATTTTGATTTCTTCCTTGAACTCATTGTTAATGCATTCATTGCTTAGTAACATATTATTTAGCCTTAATGTCTTTGTGTGTTTTTTAGGTTTTTTTGTGACAGAAAAAGAGCTAAATGAAATGAAGGCAAATTATTTATCAGATATAGAGTTCAAAAAAATGATTATAAGGATGCTCAAGGAACTTCGTGAGCATTAAAATAGCATGAAAAGGGACATAGAAACCATTCAAAAAGCAACAGTCAGAAATGAAAAATACAATATCTTAAATGAAGAAGACACTAGAAGAAATATCAGTAAGTTAGATGAAGCAGAGGATTGAATCTGAGATTTTAAAGACAAGGTAGCAGAAAATACCCAACCAGAGCAGCAAAAAAGAACATAGAATTTTTAACAACAAGGATAGTTTATGGGACACCTGGGACGACATGAAGTGTAACAACATCTGCATCATGAGAGTACCAGAAGGAGAAGAGAGAGAGCAAGGAATTGAGAATCTATTTGAAGAAATAATGACTGAAAACTTCCTTAATGTGGTAAAGGAAAAATACGTCCAAGTCCAGGGAGCACGGAGCATTCCAGACAAGATGGACCAAAAGAGGACCGCACCAAGACACATTACAGTTAAGATGGCAAAGTTTAAAGACAAAGAGAGAATCTTAAAAGCAGCAAGAGAAAGACAGTTACCTACAAGGGAGCTTCCAATGAGACTGTCAGTTGATTTCTCAACAGAAGTATTTTAGGCCAGAAGGATTTGTCATTTCCCTGTGTGGAATGGCTCAGTTGATTGAGTATCAGTCCACAAAGTGAAAGGTTGCTGTGCTGATTCAATTCCTTGTTAGGGCACACGCCTGGGTTGTAGGCAGACCCCCTGTTAGGGGTGCGTGCAAGAGGCAACCAGTCGATGTTCCTCTCACACACTGATGTTTCTCTTCTCTTTCTCCCTCCCTTCCCCTCTCTCTAAAATTAAATAAAGTCATTTTTTTAAAAAAGCTTGGTATGAAATATTCAGAGTGATGAAACACAAGGACCTACAAGCAAGAGTACTTTACCCAGAAACTCTGTCATTTAAAATTGAAGGAGAAATAAAGAGCTTCCCACACAAGAAAAAGCTAAAGGAGTTTGTTACCAGCATTCTTAGCCATATTCTTAGAATGTGATTGGGAATCCCATTCCAGAAGTAGATAAATTAGAGCATGAAGTGATTACAATAACTGTAGAGCCTAAAGTAAATAATGAATCTCTCTCTCTATCTCTCTTTCCTTCCCCCCAGAAGTAATCCAGCCATGTATCATGAAATACAGAGACATTATTTGAAGAAGATACAAGATACAATAAAAATTATATACAACACAATGATGCCACAGTCCCCTTGCAAGTAGGCACGTTGGGACCTCACACAGTTCTCCCAATCACCATCATCTGTCCCATCGTATTTTCCTAAATCTCATCAACTCTCTGAAATGTCTTCCCTTTCAAAGGTGATTTTAGTTTTGGGAAAACCAGAAGTTACAGGGCACCAAATATGGGCTCTAAGGGGACTGAGTCACCTGGGTGATTTGATGTTTCTCGAAAACACTCTGCACGAGACACAGCGCATGAGTGGGTGCCTTGTTGTGATGAAGCTGCCAATCACCAGTTGTCCATAGTTTCCCGTTCTGAATCATCTGAATAGTTTCATGGAGGGATGTTCAGACTTAATGCAAAATTTGATGCTGATACATTGCTCTACTTTCTCAGTCATTTTGAATGCAACAGCCACACAGTACACATGCTCACTCAACAGCATCTACTGACCCCACTGACTAGTATAGCGAAGTCGTCATTGTTCAGGAATGCACATTCCTGTCCACTATCCTTGGCTACCACATTACATTGATGTCACACAAACTATTCTCCTTATATTAACAATGGTGGACTTTTTCCAGACAGCAGATATCCCTATGTCTATCTCTAACTCTCTTTTTTCTCTCTCATTTCTGTGTTTATATTGGTACTTACAAAATAGTCATAGGAATGTAAAATACAGCATAGGGAATATAGTCAATAATATTGTAATAATGATGTCTGGTGCTAAGTGGATACTGGAAATATTGGGGGGAACACTTTTTAAAGTATGTGATTACCTGACCACTATGCTGTACACCTGAAACTAATACAAAATAATACTGAATGTAAACCGCAATTGAAAAATAAAATCTTTTTAAAAGGAAATAAAAATATCTCCTTTTTACATATGAGTGTGTGCTCCATGGCTCTTCTCAGATAACTAACAATGTTTCCACCAGATCTGGATTTAGATATGCCCTTTATGAGTATTCAGAATCACTCTAAAATGTCAAACAAAGCAAGGCTCTTTGAGGAGACATTCACAGCACACACAGGGATAGCAACAGAGGTTTACTACTATATTTTCCAAACTTGCCTAAGATCAGAAAGAAATCCAGTGCACAATGTTAGTCAGTGATAGAAAACATCAATTTAGCAGATTATTAGACAATGTAGGCAAAAAATGTTTGTATTTTTGTTTGACTTCTTGGTCATTTTTTCAACCCCCTCCATTTTTCTTTTGCCATCTAGAAATTTCTGAGCTAAAGCTTTGATTTTTAGAAACAATTTCAAAATTGTAAAACTCTGGTCCTACAGTATGTTAATAGATGTTTTGGGATAATTATTTGGTAAATTTAATTTGGTAAAGCTAAGGTTGAAAAAGAAGTTAAACAGGTGTCTTTACTGGAGAACTGTTCAGTATCTTTGAATCGTATGCTGTGAATCTCAAATATAGGGGCATAGTACATGATGTTCTGTTTAACTGTATTGATGACAGAAACATCTTTGCAGGGAGTATCCTGCAAGGCATTTCTGTAGGGAACACATTCTCAGAAATGCTGATTCAATCTTTCTTTTTCATTGGCCCAAAGAAATATTGATGGATTTTCTTATGGATCCTCTTATTCCTAGCAACAGTATTTTTATGGCAAAGATCTATATACTGGGCACTTTTGAAAATGTTAGTTTAAATGTTTGGTAAACACTTCAGTTAATAACGTGGAAACCTGAAGCCCACAGGAGCAGAATTACCATAAGCTCAAGCCTCCATTGAATATAGAAAGTCTGGCATAGTGGTTTCACCCACTGGCTCTGCAGCCAACCCCCTGGGATTGAGTCCCAGCTTCTCCCATTTGTTAACTGGTCTGGTGTAACTTAAACTCCCTGTGCCACACTTCTCAGTCTTCCCATATGTATAATGAAGATGATACTAATATTACATATTACACAAAGTTGCTTGAGATTTCATGAGCTAAAAGTTTATAAAGTACTAAAATGGTAAATACTAACTAAGCTTTTGAAAAGTAATATGTGACATAAATTATTTCAAGTTCATAGGAAAAAATGGGGCACATACATTCTAAACCAATAAGATTTATCCCATTGCCCTTTCTCATCCAGGAACTGCCATATTTTCAGTTTGGAAAAAAGAAGAAAATTTAAGTTAGACATTAATAAAAAATATATATTGACTGAAAAGTTATACAACCTTCAGATGTAGAATAAGAGCTTGTTACATTTTAGAGGAAAGTATCATACATAAAATAAATATGACTTAGACTAAATCCACCAAGTCTTCAGGCCTGGAGGAGGGTATGTAGACAAGTATGTAGAGGTGTTTTTATATATACAGGGCAATAAAATTTTAATATTTTGCTATTTTAAGTTGCTGAATGGAAAAGATAGCTATTTCTATGTCATAAAGCAATAATCACATTACTGTCATGACCCCTCCATTAGCAAACAAATTTTCAGCAGATAACTAGATTTAAAGAAGTTTGGGAAGCATGAATGATAACACATTGAGCACCCATGCCCGGCTGGAGGCTCGCTCTCCCTGGGCCTCTCTCTGACCTGCCTCTTTGTCCCTACTCTTCCTCATCTGTCTCTTCCTCCTACAAGCAGAAATGCCAGACTCTGCCTTAAAACAATCCTTCAAACCTCCATTGAGAAAGCCATCCTCATAGTCTCCCAAGCTAATTTTAAACTTTCTTCACAATAATTTCCTGTCCTTAAAGACAAAACGAGTGACTGAAAATCACTTGGGTTCTCTATACTTAGGAAAGTCACTTTCTATCACACAAGTCCTAGTGAGGCTGGAGCCCCAAAAGAAGCCTCTTCACTCTCTTTAGATCCATTGTTGGTTGCTGTTTCAAAAGTGAGCATGTGAGTTGGGGATGGTTTGCCCCCTTTCCGCAGGTGCATCCTTGGCCCTTGTCTGTGCAGCTCTGCATCCTAGGGACTGACTCTGTGAACTATATCAACCAGTCTGCACTGCCAGTGGTGGGTGGGCCTGAGCACAAGAGGCACCTCATAGGGAGGCAGGAGGAAAGGGAAGACAGGGCATTTCTTTTCTGCCCCCGGCTCGCTCCAGGCCATGTTTTCTAGCAGCAGCTACCTCCCTCCCTAATTCAGCTTACACTGCACTTGGCCGAGCACTTTGTAAGGCCTGTATCCCTTCAGGTCTGGGCAGCACTGGTTCCTGCTGCTGCTGGTCTCTGGGTACCTCACCTTCTCTGCTTATTCTCTTACCCTGTTCACACCCCTGTAAGTAGGCTCTTCTTTCCAGTCTCTTGAACTATATATATTGAATTCTAGTTTTTGCTAAGGTCCTGACTGATTCTGAGCCCCAGGAAAAATGCAGTATTTTTACATAAATCATAATTATTAATGTGATTACTAAACAAAAATAGCATTTTTTCATTCGCATATACCTCAAAGGTAAGAAAAAAACAGTTATTGTTTCTACTCTGCTCTACCACCCTGGTGAATGAGGGGCCCTTCTGCAGGGAGTTATACCTATTAAAGGTATCTTAATGCTTTCATGAGCCACAAGTAATAGTCATGATTCCTAAGTGAGCTAAAGCACTTCATACATAGTGCACACTTACAACCAAAGGCAATTATTTATAGCAAAAAATAGAAACGTTTTAAAATGTATAATGTTTTCTCTAAAAATATAGCTTATGTGGACATTTTTCACTTAGAATCACACAAAATCAATCCATTTTAGCAAGCACCTTGGTCTTTCACCCTTGCTCCTTCCTCTACCTGGATTCTCCAAGTATTTTCATAGCTGACTTTTTCTTGTCATTTAGATCTTAACTTAATGGTGACCCACTCAGAGAGGGCTGTAAGTAGCCACCCACCCTTGCCCAGTATTCTAATTAAATCCTATACATTTGATACTTTTGCTGCCTATTTGTGCACCTTCTTTTCCATTAGGACATGAGTTCTGTAACAGCCGAGACCTTGTCTATTTTATTCACAGATATATCCTCAGCTCAAAAAATATTATTGAATGAATTAATGAATAAATTAGCATTTTACTAGAGAAAAATGAAATAAAACACTGCTTCTGCTCTCAAGGAAGAAAGAAATGGGAGAAAGAAACACATCTGGAAATGTATCGTTAGAAGAAAGTGCTCTAATAGAAAAACACAAAGTCCCACATCCAGCTTTGGCAGGCTATCTTAGATCAGTCACCACACTGAACAAACTACAAAGATGTGATAAAATGAAAAGAAATACCTCTGTTTGAAGACATTGGAAACTCTCAAGGAAGTCAGGCTTCACAGGGTCAGGAGTTTAGAGGGTAGAGAAAGTCACTGAGGTGAGCCCAACATTCCATACCACTTAGCTCCTTAGAGCATTTGTTGATTCATACACAGCATGCATGGAAGGGTTGTGAAGCCAAGCAGAAAGCAACTGCTAAGGGATAAAAAAAATTGAGTAAACATTTATCATCTCACAGATATATGGAGACAAAACCTGGAATTCAGAGCCAGCCAAGCACCAGGACTTAAAGGGCCAAGACTGAAGACAGGAGGGAAGCAGAGAGAAGTGGGCCCAACAATTGGAGCAGCATTTTCCCTTGAGATATTTACTGATTTATTAGAAGCACCTATAGAAGAGCATATAGTGGCTTCTAAGACTATAAGGAGTTGGGCAGAGCTATCAGCAGTATCCAAGTGTTGAAAGATTTTTAAATTCTCTCTGGAGCAAGAAAATATCAGCTATAATCTCTGTGATTTATATATATATACCAGGCATCCAAGAGAGATAACCAAGTGGTCAAGAAACAAACCCTCCAGAAGGATTGAAGATGGGAGGTGGGGGTGGGTGGGGCTGGGGAAAGTGGTGGCTGGAAAATGTTGACCAAAAAAAAAAAAAAGTGGACAGGAGGAGGCTGGGAGTAGTGTGGGAAATTAAGAAGCCAGAGAACTTGTGTTTGCAGCCCATGGACATGGACTAAAAGGTGTGGGGATAATGGGATGGGGTGCAGGGTGGAAAAATGGGATGACTGTAATAGCATACTCAATAAAATATATCAAAAAATAAAAAAAAGAAACAAACCCTCCAGAGTTCCAAGGAGTTATTTAAATATTTTAAGACCCCTCTAATTTATAGGTTAATAAAAATAGACAGTAAGAGTGAGAATTTCACCAAAGATTTAGAATAAATGAAAAAGAATCAGATGAAAATTCTAAAACTGATAGCAAAAATTGAAAACTCAGTAAATAGATTTTTCTACTGGGTCCCACATCTCTTGTGGTATTTTCCATCTTTTCCTCTGTGCTTTCCTCTGCATGATTTTCACTGTCCTATCTTCCAGATTACTAGTCCCCTTTCTAGCTGTGTCTAATCTTCTATTAAATCTATTTATTTAATTCTCAATATATGGAATTAGAGTCCCAAAGAGGAGGAGGAAAAGAAAGGGGTTGAGTAATATTTGAAGAAATGACCATGAATTTTACAAAGACATCAGGCCATAGATTCAAGAAGTCCTTCAAGGCTAAAGCAAGATAAATACAAAGAAAAACATGCCAACCCACTTCATAGAAAACTGTTGAAAAACATATACAAAAAGAAGAAACTTGGAGCTGTATACAAAATATTATAGTTACATAATGAAGAAAATAATTTTGCTTCAGAGGATCAGATGAAGAATTACAAGGAAAGCAACTACTCATTTATTCATTCATTTGACAAGAAGAATTTATTGAGTACTTAATATATATTCATCACTAAGTCGAATTTTTTTTTTAAAAGAGTGAAATGACAGAGTCCCTGCTCTCTAAGAGAATTTGATGTGCAAGAGAGACAGAAATGTAAACAACACCTTCATAAAGACTGCCAAAAGGAGTTGTCTTTTTAAACTTTAAAGGAAGAGTAATGCTTGGGGCAGGGAGGAGTGACAGGCTAAAGGAAGTTGTAGGACATTTACATTTTGTCTTGCTGAAGGTTCTAGGAGTGAAACAACCCAAGCAAAGACACGGGGAGTGAAAGTGTGTATCTCACTGAGCAATAGTGAGGTGTCTCAGTGTGTTCAGTGTGAGAGATGGGAGGGAGTTACAAAAAATGAGGCTGAGGAGTTAAGTTGGAAACAGATTCGGTAAAAGGTGGGGACTCACTGTGGGATTTGTAGCAGAAAAGTATCATCCATGTCATTCTTTAGGAAGAGCACCCCGGGAGCAACATAGAGGATGCTTTAGAGAGGGAACCAATGTCAGCCCATGAGAGCAAGTAGACAATTATTTAATGCCATGACTCAGGCAAGCAAAAAAAAAAAAGGGTAGGACCTGAACTAGGACAGTGGAAATAAAAATGGAAACCTGAAAGAATATTCTCAAGACATTTTGAAGTAGGAATCAACAGGACTTGGCCACCATTGACTGTAGGCGACGTACCATAGAAGTCAAAGTTGACTCAGGTGTGTGGAGAATGTCAATGTTTTTAATGCAAATATTTCTTGGCGATTATATCATGAGGTCTCTTTTAGTTTGTTGAGTTAGATTATCAATAGGACCTTTCTAAAGTATTTATCAGAGAGCTAGAAAGTCCATTCTGGAAATGAGAAGCAAGATGAGGAGCTGACACCAAGCTGTGAGAGCCCAGAGGGGAGCTGGGCAGAAACAAAGCTGAGTAAAGGTCAGTGGCTCCGAGTTCACATCTTGGGATACAAAGGTCACCCCAACAAACTACTCTTGGGTTTCTCATTCTCAGATATGTGAAAATACATTATTTGGAAAAAAATCATCAAGATGTTCATTACACAGAAAAAATGCTTAAGGAATAAATCTATGACACTTCACATTTTGTTTTCCTCAGCCTTTTACTAAGCTGCATCCCAGTGTTCTCTGCTTACCTAGCAGAGACACTAATGATATGAGCTGTAGTTAAAAGTGCTTTCCAAAAGTCTCTGGTTGAAAGCTCTGTATGAATAATGCCAGAGGTGGGCGTGGGGCATAAGTTTAAAGGTCAGGTCTGTGCCATGTTTTTAAAATAATGCACATCAAATTAAGAAAAACACTACTTATAACTGAGGTGAAGTTTCCATAACATTAACCAATTACTTTGATTTAAATATATATGCATATACTGTCACTGGGAAAATTTTTCACTATCAGTCAGTTGGTTCCTCTAATTTCAGGTATGATTTGTGGATAAGAATATAACTTTGTCAGTGAGATTAGAAGCATTTTTGCAGCCCACACATTATCACAGAATACTGAAGTTCAGGTCAAGAATAACTGATTTCTTCTGCTACAGAAATTCTCTCACAGGGTTATACCGGATGTGATTTGAACTTTTGTGTTTTTCAGCTACTTGTGGTTTATTTCTTGAAAAGTCTTGTTGATCTGCCTCAAATCCCCTGAGAATAAGTGAGAGGCAAACTCGGTTAATATTTGCATATTTGGTCTTTAGAAATGATTTCCTTAAATTACTTTCCCACATCCCTAAAAACCTGTAGTATCTGCTCCATAGTGGGTTTAATTAGAAAATAAAATAATTAATAATTACTCAGTTCCTCCTACACATTCAACATGGCCTCATGTGACAAGAAGCAAGGATGCAATGGAAGATATGAGCTTTGAAGCAAATGAAAGACAGAAGCTATTAAAGAAACTAACTAAAAATAGCAAGACATTATAATCAAGAGCTTGTAAGGATCAAGTATTAAATGCTGTAGGATCTTTCATAAAGGAGTGATGTACATAGACTATATGAATCTGAAAGGCTCCATAGACGAGGGAGGGTTCAACCCTGGAAACAGTGTGTCTCTTGCCCTCTCTTTGATCTGGGTGTAACACTTGCATTAAATTTTACCAACCCGTCAATGTAGGGTATAGTATCACCAACCTGATATTTAGACACTACTGAATCCATTAAAAATGCAAGCCCTCTTCCTCACACACTGGAGTGAGTGATCAAAATTACAACTTCCCTGACTCCCGAGGCCACATTTGTGCTGCCTGTCCCCGGTGTGAGTGTACATGAAGAGGGGATGCAAGGAGAAGGATATGAAGCTTCTTACAGGTTGGTGTCTATAGCTCTGTGAGAGCAGGTATGTCAGCCTGATCCCAGGCCAGTCTCAGGTAAAATAGTGGCTGGTGCGCAGAGCCCCTCCCACCACACCTCTACCAACAGCTATCTTGTCACTTGTATTTAGCTTCTCTCTGAAGTTTTCTCCCCTGCAGATTGGGGTCTCATGGGTAGTCACTCACCAAACTTTTATTAAGCACCTGCAAAGTACAAAGTACCCTACATGAAACGATAGAATGTGTGCATCCAATGAAGGGACTGCCAAGAAGTATGCAGTCTACAGGGGGAGCAAATAGAAACTTCTAAGGCCAACAGACAATGCTGTGTGTTAGAACTGTATGCAGACAAAGCTATAAGATGATGTAAATATTAGGTCTACAGACACAGGAATTTTTAGAAAGACTTCTGGTTTTCTAAGATCTTCAGGGAAGGAAGAAGGGAGTGGTCATCAACCAGTTTTTGAAATTTATATGGGAAACTGGCTGAGAATTGTCCTATGGTCAGAGAGGAAGGGAGTGCAGATGACACTCAGGGGAGAGGAGATCTCATTAGACTCAATGTGAGAGGAAAGGGCAAAGCTTAGAACTATAAAAGGAGGGGGAGGGTGAGCAGTGCTGGCGACAGACTCTTAAAGGAAGTGCAAGTATTTATTCTATAAAATCTTCAGAAGCAGCAATTTTGCTGAAACTTTACTTCTCTTTCTCTAACTCCTGATGTACAATGTCATCTTATCCAAGTAAGGGTTGCTTTCTGCACTAAATATCACTAAGGGAGAGAGGAATCAATTAGGACGCTCAAGGAAGACTTTATGTAGACGGTGGCATCTGAACCGAGCCCAGGGGGTAGACTTTTAAGGTGGTGTGTGGAGAAAGACATGATGGGAATAGATAGGAAAGTGAGCAGTTTGTCCAAGAGAGTTTGTGGAACCTAGAACTATAACATCATCATGTGGGACAGAATGGGAGAGATTAGGAACGGTCCAGACTAGAAGACTAATCTGGGAGCAGTTTCTATGTTCCAGGCTAAATTGTTCAGACTGAATCGCAAAGACAATGGGGAGCCACTGAAGGTGCCTGGGCAGGAACAGGGACTTGATCCCATCAGATAATCCCCCAAGGTCACCGACCAATATTGCCTTAGGTGCTATCCTCCTGGAACTATTTATGTTTCAATTAAAAACTGCCTAAGGACAAAACAAAAGTGTTTAGTAATCCAAAGAAATAAGTTTCAAATGAGAAAATATCTACAAGGGACATATCTTGGGACAGGGCCTCCAACTACTCCTCAGACAACTCCTTGAGCAACAGGGTGGTATTTTTAAAGGATGAGATTTTTAAAAAGAGGTAGTCCTAAAGTTCCCTACCCATTTTCTCTTGAGACACCCAGGAACAATGACAATTGCTGACAGAACATACTCCCATGGTTGCCCCCAGATTGACTTAAGAAACCAGCTTGGACAACTATAATTGAACAACAATAAAAAATAAAAATAAAGGGAAATAATAAAAGAACCTGAAAAGAAAAAAAAAAAGGAAGGAAGAAAGAAATCAGCTCATTGCGAGATCTGAATCAGGCAGAGTTCAGACAGGAAACAGCTTTGTTTTCCTCCAGCCACTACCTTCAGACCTGCCCTGTCATCTCCCTTCTTTACTGCTTGGCCACACCTGACAGTTCCCAAGCTGCCAGTTCTAAGAACAAGCCTCATTTGGGTAGTCAAGACTCACCCTCAAACAATCCCATGCAATTCAATGCTCAGCCTCCTCTCCATCAACAGCCTGACCCTCCTCATCTCCAGCTTAGTCTTGACCTGCACGGGAGTGGACAGTGGTCTATACTCGCACTGCCCTTTCACACCTTCTCCGCCTCTACCCAGCTCTCTTCCAAGGTTGGTGCAAGGTAAAGGGGAATGGTGCAAGGTGGACCTACGTGCCAACTAATTGGTACTTTTACGATCCAGTGTAGGTGCCCTGAGGGGCCCCACCCTGTTGATGGGGGAAATCAGGCTCTTCCACGGGATCGTGAGAAAAGTATTTCAAGGACCCACGCGTGGTAGATTGTGATGTGGCGAGGTTCATGCAGGTGGAAATCTGCCCCTCGGTTTCCAATGTCCCACTTCCATGGGTCCCTTCCATGGGTCTAACCATGTCTTCAGCAAAGCCAATGCAAAGGCCAGAGTCCAGAGTTCCTGCGTTATATGAAAGCCTGCTCCTTTGGAGCCCAAGCGGTGTGCCGTGGGTCCGCATGGCCGCTAGACCTACATGGTTGTGTGTGTTCCCAGGCGAGAGAGAGAATGCCCAAAGGAAGAGGGTGAGGGCGGGTCACTGGGAGAAGGAGAGGCAGGGCTTCTTTATTCTCCTGGGATTATAATCAGGAGCTCTTTCAAAATAACCCATCAACTTTCCAAGCTTTTGTGGGTTTATGATGGGTCCACTCCCTAGTGAGACTGACAGGCCTCTATGGTCAAGCACTTCCTCCTGTGCCCCTCAACAATCTGGTACCAGAGGGCGGGTAGTACTCCCGGGGAGATTTCCTATGCTCCTAGAATTAAGTCTCCTCAACGGCCGTGCCCGGGGAGATTTCCTATGCTCCTAGAATTAAGTCTCCTCAACGACCGTGCCCTGAAGTATAAGAATGGGTCTGTAAATGCTATAATTTACTGGCTAACAAAGTAGGCTTATGCCCTCCAATTTCTTAAACTCAATGCCTAATTCCCTTTGTTCTCTTTATTGATACCTAGCTAATTATCTACGGTAACAATCCCAGACTTGGAAGAACAGCCAAAACCCTCTCCTCAGGGCATGTGATTAATTTCCTTGATGATTTCCCCTGAATTTCTAGTCTTCTCTTTATATAGGTTGGTTTGGCCAGGCTCTTTCTTGTTAGGTGCTGTAGGGTCATGTTTAGCAGAAACTTCCTTGGAATTGATCATCCAATCACTATTGGCTTTGGAGCATTAGCTGAATTTTTTAAGACAGTGAGAGTGCTGCCCAACATCTAATGTATGTGGAAGTTACCACTCACTAATTGTAACAAAACCTTTCTCTTCCACTCTCTCATGAAATCATATCAAGTGCAAATCAATAAGAATGAAATTATTATACAGAAACTCCTGAGTATACTCTATTCTTTAAATATTAACGAATTTGGATACTTGAAGCATGACTAATAACACGTTTGTTTTGACACACCTCACCCCTGAGGTTTTGCAACATAAGTGGAACCCTTCCATTCCTGGAACAACAATAATCTTATGCCAAGGTGAAGAGTTCAACAGAGAGAGGTCCATTTTTGCAGGTTGTCAGTTCTAAAATGTCAGTGTTAAGTATTACTTTGTATTATAAATCACATGTCGTGTGGGCAGGTAAGAAATCCTGGCTAATTGTAAATTGCAACCATGACTGAGGAAGGAAGGAAAGTAATGGAGGTGAAGAGAGTGGAAAAGAGCCATGGCAGGGAGCATGTGGTGCCGGGGAGGTACTGGTGGCTTTGTACATGCCGCCTCCACAGCACACTTTGTGGCATCTTCCAACCACTCGGTGTGAATGCCTTTGGGCTCTGTGGTCTAATGCATGGTAAACCAGCATTAGAGGAACTGCTGAAAGCCTGACCCAGTGCTTGAACACCAATACGTATACCCACCCCTTGGTCTCTTGCAGATGAGGGCCTCAGTCTTCACAGCGGTTTATTCAATCAGTGCAGTGTGCTAGCCTCTGCTTCTGTGAGCAGGAGCCAATTCTTGTCAATTTCTTAGTCTCTTCTCAGCAGAAATATTTAGAATCTCAGGCCAATCAATAGTCAAGAAACATCTAAGAAGCGCCCACTAGTGCAAGGTCCTGCAGAACCCCTGTTCTATGGTAAATAGAAGCCAGTCTACCTCTAGAAAGGCTAGAAAGACGGGACTCTTATCCAGTAACACTGCAGCTCACAGCAATTTCTCTTTAGGAATGTGTGATGTGGGGGAGGGAGAAAAAAAGAAGACCATCAAGAGGTGGAGGAGCAAAATTTCAAATGCAATGATCCTCCAGTGAGAGAAAGTAGGGACCATGACGAACGAGGATTTTTAAGAGAAGAGGGGCCTCATGATACCATCAATTCTAAAACTGAGAAGTATGACTCTTGACCAAGTCAAACTCACCTACTCAACAGATTGGGTTGAATGATTTCTAAGTCCTTGCTAGTCAAAGCATGGTTCACAGAAGAGCATCAGCATCAGCATCAGTATTACCTAGGAACTTTGTAGACGTGCAGACTCCCAGGCCCCATCCCATAAATAATGAATCAAAACTGCATTTTGACAAGATCCCCAGGTAATTCATAAGCATGTTAAAGTTTAAGACGTACTGGTCTGGGCTCTAGACATTGATTATACATCTATTTATAAATGGAGACCAGGAAATCAGCTGAAGTCAACCATTCAGAGTTGCTGAGAAAGAACCAACCCGAAGCTTGTCCTTGTCTACACATCTAGAGAATTCTCAAGTGACTGGTGGTGCCTCTCGCCTGGCACTCAGTTCTTTCAATGGGAGCCATTGACTGCTACAGCTGCTTTAGAATTCAAACCACAGAGACAGAAGGAGAGATGCTGAATTAGCACTCAGGATATATTTTTCCTTTAGGACAGTTTAATCATGTGTTGATATTATTTACACTTCCAAATTACTTTCTATAAATGATTTATACTTCCAAAAAGAGCCACATTCAATAAAGCTATTCAAATGCAAAAGAAAAGTTATATGGTATATCAGACAGGAAAAAGAAGAAGCAAAAGAAAATGCTTCAAGCCCTGGCCGGGTGGCTCAGTTGGTTGGAGTGTCTTCTTGTACACCAAAGGCTGCAGGTTCGATCCCTGCTCAGGGCACATTCCTAGGATGTCGGTTTGATCCCCAGCTGGGGCACTTACAAGAGGCAACCAATCAACGTTTCTCTCTCTCTCTCCCTCTCTCTCTCTCCCTCTCTCTCTCTCCCCCTCCTTTCTCTCTAAAATCAACAAAAACATGCCCTCAGGTGAGGATTTAAAAAAAAGAGAAAATTCTGCAAGCACCTTGTGTACCACGATTACTTAGACTAAGCAATAGGTGTAGCTATGGGGCTGCTGGTAGCCGCACAGAGTGAGAAACATGAGTTATAAAACTCTCATTATCTGAAACATACCTACCACTCAAGGGAGATAAGAGGTGTTTTTGTAATACCTAGATATCAGTATTAGGAAGAAGAAGTTAAGTATTTAGAGAAGGAAAGATTAAAGAAATAAGTCTGGCCTCAAAATCTTCAGAAAAGAAAAAAAGACTTCCAATGGGTTTCAAGAGTAAATGTTTTGCATTTTGCATGCATCCTCTGAACTCTGTCTAAAACTCTTCAGGACAGGAAAAAACTGCCAAGGTGCTGATACAACCTGCAAATTCAAGCCCATTAAAAATATATTTCCTTCTTTTCCTCTCCCTTACAGACCTAGAACTTAAACCACTTAGATTTTCAAAGCACTCTCAGCTGTTTACAGGAGCCCCCTCAATCTTTGGGGCTATGTTCCGAGACCCCCGGTGGATGTCTGAAGCCGCAGACAGTTATGAACCCTGTGCACATCGTTGTTTCCTATGCGTCTATCACTTGTCACTTGCAGGAAGCACTTTAGGACTTCCCTTTGGCATGTCCGAATCGCCAGCGTCACTACCCTTGTGCTTTGGAGCCATCATGAATTCAGGTAATGGGGCCTTAAACACAACACCGTGATATGGCAACAGTTGATCTGATAACGCAGATGTTTACTAAGTGCCTAACAGGAGGGGAGTGCATGCAGTGTGGAAACGCTGGGCCAAGGAAGGCTTCACACCCCAGGCAGAACGGAGTGGGGTGTCGCAAGATTTCATCATGCTGCTCAGGACGGTGCCCAACTTAAAACCGATGGGTTGTTTACCTCTGGAATTTTCCATTTAATGTTTTATGACCGAGGTTGATCATGGATGACAGAAAGCTTGGAAAGTAAAATCATGAATAAGGAGCACTACTGTATCTTGTTTGACCTTCACAACAACCTTCTGAGGTTATTTCCTCCATTGCACTGTGAGGGAAGCAGGCCTGGGAAAGATATGTTTCTTGCCTAGTATCACACAGCGGTTCAGTTCCAGAAGTGAACCTGGAACCTATCTCTCCCGACGCCCAGTCTGGTGTACTTGACACTACAGCAAGCTCCCCATTCCTGGAAGTCAAGATTTAATTCCAGGAATCAGTCTGAAAATCTCACTTCCGGCTACCAATTGGCAGATTCTTAGGAAAAGTAACTCTTTCACACAAGAGGAAGAAGGATCTGCAATTTTTGTAAGACTAGTGACTGCCTGCAATTAGGAAGCTCATTCTTTTTTATAAAATATAATTTTTATTATATTTTTCCCATTACCGATTAGTCCCCTTATATCCCTCATCCCCCCAGGAATCACCACGCTGTTGTCCATGTCCGTGAGTCCTTTTTCCTTTTGCATAAACCCCTCCTCCTCCTAACCTCCAACACCCCCGCCCCGAACTAGCTGTCTTCTGTTCTTCTTCTATGAGTCTGTCTCTGTTTCGCATGTTCAGTTTGTTCGTTAGATTCCACATATGAGTGAAATTACATGGTCGCTCTTGAAAGAGTCAATGGGAGAGGGCTTTTCACCTAAAAAATGCCTGCATTTGACAGCTCCAACTGAAACCCTAAGAGAAGGTTTTAAAGTCTAAAATAACTCTGAGAAGGGGAAGGAAAAAGTAAGCACCTCATAATCAAAGAAAAACAGCCAAGACAAATGAAAGAGATGTCTGCTGGGACGGGCCAGCCAGCCACAAGCTCGTCCTGCCAGAATACAATTCAAGGAAAGGTGTTGACATCAAAACCGAGATTGCAGAAAAACAAGAGGATGAACTAAGCAGAGGGGCAGGCTGATCACAGGAGGGTGACAACGAACACCCGAAATACAAATAATGCCATCTCCACTGCTGGGAGAGCCCCAGCACCACTCACTCCCAGAAGGAAACTGGGTCCCCTGCCAGGAAAATGGAACCAAAAGCAAAAAAATCTTCAGTCCCTTTCCCCCCATCACTAATCCACCACTCAGGCGCACAAATTGGAAACCTGGAGCTCTGAATAACAGATAGCAGTTGAAGACACCGCTTTGTGACGAAGCGAATTTGCTCTGAGAGCTGTTCAGTAACTGATCATGTTTCCCTTTTTGTTGCTGTGACTAAGAAGCTCGGAGCTAAACCTCTACTCAAGGGTTCAGCACCAGCGATGTCTATTTTTTTTGTGATTTTGGGCTTACATTTATTTCATACACCATTTTACCCGGTGGCTGACATGTATTTTTATAAGTCATGTAAAGTTAACTTTGGATTAGGTGGAATAAAGATGATTAAAAAAAAAAACAAATGGAAGGAAGGAAGGGCCATGAGTGTGTGTGTGTGTGTGTGTGTGTGTGTGTGTGTGAGAGAGAGAGAGAGAGAGAGAGAGAGAGAGAGAGAGAGAGAGAGAAAGGGGAAAAAGAGGAGTGAGGGGACAGAGAGATTTGTGAATTAAGAATTCAGGTGCACCATTGCGGGTAAGGGCCCTGCTGGGCAAAGGAAATGGTTGACAGAGCAGGAGATCAAACCCACAGCTCAGTAAGTTTTGACAATTATAGACTCTTGTGCAACCATCAGTTCAGTAAAGGTAGAGATCATGTCCATCACCCCACAGCATTCCTTTGTGCCATTTTTCAATCAGTTTCATCCCACAAAGACAACCACTGTTGATTTCTATCACTATAGACTCATCTTGTCTCTCCTAGAATTTAGCATCAATGGAATCATGCTGTCTGATCTCTTTCACTCAGCATAAGGTTCGCCCATTGTCAGTAATTTGTTCTTTACTGTTGAGTAGTATTCACTTACATGGATATACCAAAATTTCCTTCTCTTTTCATCTGTTGATGAACAAGTAGGTTGTTTCTAGTTTCTGACTATTGTGAATGAGAGTGTTATGAATATCCTTGTGCAAGTCTTTTTAGTGGACATACATTTTCACATCTCTTGCATAAATATTTATAAGTATAATTGCTGGTTAACAAGGTAGATGTATGTCTAATGCCGTAAGAAATTGGCAAACAGCCCGTATAGCTGTTGTACCATTTAAATCCCTACCAAGCAGTATATGAGTGTTCTAGTTGTTATCAGTTAGTTTAATGTTAGTAATTTTAATGGGCACCTAGTTGTACCTCATTCTAGTTTAAATTTGCCTTTTCCTGGTGAACACAGATATTGAATATATTTCCATGTATTTATTGATTATTCATATATCTTCTTTCGTGAGTTCTCTATTCAAATCCTTCATCCATGTTTTTATTGGGTTGTTTTTCTTCTTACTGTTGAGTTGTGTTAAAGTGTTTTCTAGATACAACTTCTTATCAGATATATGTATTATAAATATTTTCTCCTAGTATGTGTCTTGCCTTTTTATTTTTTAATGGTATCTTTTGATGAGCAGAAATTTCTAATTTTGATATAGTCTAATTTATCAGTTTTATCCTTTATAATTAATGCTTTCCATGTCCTAACAAAAAAGTCTTTGCCTACCCTAAGGTGACTAATAGATTGTCCAGTGCTTTTTTAGAATATGTATGATTGATTTCATCTATCATGTCTATACTCCATCTCAGAAAAACTATTACACGTGGAGCGATGGTGGGTCAGAGGATGATCCCCCCAGCCCCCACAGATGAATGTCCAGTTGTTCCTGCTCCATTTGCTGAAAGCTTTTCTTTTCTCCCACTGAAATAAGTTCATGCCTCAGTCAAATATGGCGCCATGTTGTCATATTTAATCTTCACAACACAGGGATGTGTTTTCTCTGTTTTATAGATAAGGAAATTGAAGCTCAGAAAGATGAGATGATTCACCCAATGTCACACACCCTCTGAGATGAGGTATGTGAGTCACACCCAGGTCTGCCTGTCTATAGGGCAATGTTTTTAGACATCCCCAGATACAGCCTCCTTTTTTCCAAAGACCCAGTCAAAGCCCACCTCCCCCAGGAAGACTTCCCCAGCAATTCTAATCTTCCTCTCTCACTTTTCTAAACTCAACTGGTTATTATACTGATGTGCACTGCTTTCCAACTCATACGTATGGGAATTTCCAAAACCTATTCTTCTCTGTCCGCCAATATTGTTTGGAAGTAAGCAGAAGCCATGTTTTAAATTTGATTATGCTTTGTATATCACAAACCACAATGCTGGGTATAAAGCAAGTACTCAATAAATACTTCCTCTCAGTGGAAAAATAGTGTTCAGTTGAACAGTGGAACCAGTGCTTCTCATACCTCACTGAAGGCACTTTGACTTCTGCGTTAGATCTCCAGATCCTGCCTCACTTCCCCCCAGATATAAACAAGAATTTTAGTGGTAAGATTCTCCTATGTAGAACTTGAAATTAAAGAAACGAACAATGAATAATTAAGTAAAGGGAGAGTTTAAAAGTAATAGTTAAATCCCCTTCAAAATGGTTAAATCCCCAGAAACTGTAGTGTTATCATAAATATGAAATGTATATGTGCTACTAGACACAGAGAAATGACAAGAGCTGAAGAATGAATAATGGGGCACCGCCAGACAGGGAGCCTCCGAGGAGAGCCAGAGAAGTCACTCAGAAAACGTATGAAGGCTAATCCCACCAGAAGATACAAGGTAACTGAGTTAAGCTGCAAGCCACAGAGGACTACACTGGAAGCCCAAAGGGCACCAAGAAACACAGCTAAGAAGCAACACCCTCGTAGGTAGGGATATCTGGGAGTCAGAGAAGCCACATCCCTGGGCCCACCCAGGGAGTGGGCAGTTACCTAGAATTTCAATTAGTTCTTCAAAATAGCCTATTCTTTAGAGGAACTGATGAAACAATTTCTGTCCTAAGGACACTGTCAGCCAGATGTCATGGAGGGTGACGATAGAGCCTGAATTCTCTGCAAAGGAAGCCAGAAGGTCAGGGTCTGAGAATGCAGAGGAGATTAAAAAATGAAACGGTTGCACTCGTGACCAAGGTAAGAAATCCAGGTCGTAGGAGGAGAACCGCTCCTGATGCAGGGGCCAGTGAGGAGTTGGGCTTCGCAGTCCTGTTTGTGGGCCATCCCTCGTATCAGGACCCTGCCATCTCTCTCCATAGGCAGGGGTACTTTGGGAAACTGGGGACGAAGAATTCAAGCTTTTCAGAAAAAGGACTGCCTGCTCTTTTCTTCATCTAAATTATCAGAATACACTTCAGCTCTACCTTTAGAGCTTTCCAAGCAGAGCCTTGCCAGTAAAGACAAATCTCACCATTTCAGTCACTCAACAGGAAGTTAGATTGTTGAATCAAATCAGTTTATAAACATTATTTTTAAACTCCATGGGTCTCTGTAATCTTTTAGCGTTCTCTGAAGCAAATAACAGCAATGCCAAGTCTCTCATCAGAGAGAAGTCAGTTTGCTTAAAATATATAGAGATACATAGGAACTCAATCACGCACACCAGTGAAAGGAAGCACAGATAATTCCCCAACAGCCATTAAGCCAGGTGGTAGCAATGGCCACTGTTTATTAAGGGCTTACCATAGTTGGCAGGCTCTATGTACCTCAAACACATAACTGTAATCCTCAAGAAAACTCCGTGATAACAATAATATTGATGACTTATGCAAATCATTTTATTTCATGCTCAGATCAAGCCTTGAAAGAGAAGAACTACCATTTTCCTCTTTTACAGGTAAGAAAAGAATTTAGAGATACTAAATAACTTTCCATGGTCATAAAGCTATTGAGTATGAACTAGAGAATCCCGCTAAGTGTCTGATCCCATTGTTTATGCTTAAACTGCTAGACCCTCCTCCCATTTTACAGATGAAAAAACTGAGCCCTAGAGAAGCTAAATAAACTCAAAGAGCTCAGAGCTGGTGAGTGGCCACATCAGGATTTTAACTCCCGTCTCTCCAATTCCAAACTTCCAGGCTCTTGAGCTTGGTATTGTATTAAATTGGTTTTCATACCCAGGCTAATTTTAATTTGATTTTAGCTGAGGACTCCTAAAATATAAAATTGGGAAAAATCCCAAGACTTTAAACCAACACCCAAGCCCCACAGTAAGGGGCTGCTCAAAAGAAACTTCCTAGGAAGCCCAAGTTACCTGCCCTGACCTGTGTTCCACACTGCCCTGGAGGGTGGCCCAGAGCCCTGCTGGACGACAGCAAAGTCAGCTGTGTGTCACCGTCTAACTCATACCTGCCAGCAGTGAGGGGGAACTATTTAAGGTTTAAAGTGAAGACATGTAGGGAATGGAGCAGGGGAGTCTATTTTTTATAGTTTTTATTTTTTTATCAATAAATTAATGAGGAGCTCACAGTAGATGAAAGGAAGATTAATCCATCACCAAGAATAATGAACATCTGCTGTTTGCAATTTACCACCCTCTCTCCATTGGTGGGTTTCTGTTCAAGGTGCTATGCCTTCCCCCAACCCAGGGGTGGGTGTGTGACCTAGGCTACGCCAATGGAAGGCTCCCAGAAACTGAGTCTTAGGTGAAGAGATACAAAGAGAAGTTCCTGGAATTGATTCACCCTGGTGGCCCTGACCTGGATACAGTGACAATCGGTTCCTGCTACCAAGCTTCCAAGAGCTTCTACAGTCCCTGTTGCTCTGAAACAGTGTCCCATGGTTTTCTCTTCAGTTCTGTGAGCTGCTTCATATCCTCCAGCACATTCATTTTCTGCTCAAATTAGCTAGGGTTGTTTCCCATGGCCTACAACCAAAAAAATCCTAACCGAGTCTCCAGTTGGCCAAGGAGAGGCATCACTTGGCATCGGTGAACCTCAACCTCAGAATCTACTACAGGGATCAAGAAATGACTGCCTAATATGGAAGAGGAATGAGTGGATACATGGGGGCTGTTTCAAAAGACAAGGTGAGGGTGTAGGATCCCATTCTGTTGAGTTTCTGCATAGTTTCACAGCCCTGAAATCCTCTGTCCCTCGCATGATTCACACCTTTCGAGGCTACTTATCATTTAAACTTAGAGATTGTTTGTCCTGTGAGAAGTAGTTCAGCTGTCTAGAGCATGATGCTAATGAGGGCAGCACTTCTGACTTGATTTTCATGGGCTAGTTACCTTAGTTCCAAGTCACAAAAATGGCACTTGAAACCTGATCCAAGCTCTTTTGACATGTCATAGGGCTGGAGTAATGAAGTGGATGGACGACACTAATCATTGCCACAAATGCAGGTTCAACTCATATTTCTTAAGACCCTGTTCCATGCCAGGTAGTGCATTAGGCACTTCACATGCATTATCTCATTGTCTGTCAAGCACTTGTGACAAATGAATCCAAGAATATTACAAACGAATGACATAACCACGCTAAAGAGGGTGAGGAAGGAAGAACTGAGCTAAGTAATTTTGGAAAACAGTATCTTGACTAGATGCTAGAAGGATAAAGACAAAAAAAGTACCTAAACACTGTATTCCAGTAAATTTGTTTCTCACAGGTGTAATGTGCTAGTAATTCTGGTGTGTGTACTTGTGTGTGTGTGTATGTGTGTGCATGTGTATGTGTGTGTGTGTGTGTGTGTGTGTGTGGAGAGAGAGAAAGATATATATATATCCGATCATGAGAACCTAGTTTCTTGCAGCTGCAGAAAGAAGAAGTTACAAATAAGGCAACAGAGAAGCTAAAATAAATCCCATGATGCTTGACTGGAGTGAGAAATAACATTATGAACCTATGGTTATTTTCATGTGTGTGATAAAAATACGTAACATGAAAATTACCATTTTAACCTTTGTTAAGTGTACAATTCTGTGGCATTAAGAATATTCACATTATTGTGCAATCATCACTACCATCTATCTCTAGAACTTTCTTTTCCATCATCCCAAACTGAAACTCTAAGCCTTTACTCCCCATTGTCCCATCATTGTTTTCTTGTAATATCTTTTGCTTTGATGTCAAGGATCATGGCTAATTTTAACATATAAACAGCTAGATAAATACAGATAGGCAAACGGAAAGAAATATAGAAATGCACATATGCATAAATTAGTATACATACCCGTGGGTCCCAGCTGAGCCTGCCTCCCGAGAGGCTGCAGAAGGCAGCCATGAGCACATGTGGCGCCCCAACCATGGTTTCTAATACCACGCTCCAGTAAAAGTAACTAGTGCTCCTTGGAGAAGTGTCGATTCCAGGGCTGGAGCAGGAAAAACACAACATAAACTTGGAGCATCACACAGTGGCAGAAATTAAAGAGTGAATTAAAGAAGAAGAGGAAGAAGAAGAAGAAGAAGGAGTAGAGGGAGGGGAATAGCGCATGTTAAACGGCACACACATCAACCTGAAAGATCTCCCAATGGCTAAACTGGAACAATCTGAGCAACAAAATAAATAGTTAGAGCATTGAATTATAAAATAAACATCCCTGAGCCTATAGTATGATGAAATGATTGAGTGAATGAATGAATAAATGAATAATAGATAGGAGAGAAGAGACAACACTTCCTTACAGAAGAACTCCAATTAATAAATATGGAGGGGCTAAAAGAAATAGAAAATCATTATTAGAATACCATAGTCATATTTGTTGGTAGCACACTCCACTGAAAGATGCTAAAATCAGGGAGTGAAAGGTAAAGGGAAAACAGGATATTTCCATAATCTCAAACTGTCTTCCCCAAAATAAATATTTATTAATTTAAAAGGTAAAAATGGTCACTTCAGAGCAAAGAAACCACCTTAGCCAAGGCTAACATCACTAGTGATGTTATTATGATATCGCGTATCCTTGATCTGAGCCACTGGGACGGGCATATCCCCTCTGTGGCATTCTTTCCCCAAATCCATCACTCCAGTCTAATCATGAGAAAATATCAGACGAACCCAAACTGACAACATTCTATAAAATACCTGATCAGTATTCTTCAAAATTACCAAAGTCATGAGGAACAAGAAGACACTGAGGAACTGTCACAGATCAGAAGAGACCAAGGACACATCATACCTATGTGCCATCAAGCAACCTGGGCTGGACTCTGGAACAGTAAAAGACATGGCTGGCAAAACTGGGGAAATTTTAATACTGTCTGCAGTTTAATAAATAGTATTGTGTTAATGTTAATTTCTCAGTTTTCATAATTATACTCTACAGTAAGATTTTAAGATTAAAGGAAACTTAATAAAGTACATATGGAAACTGTACTATGTTGACAATTTTCCTGTAAGTCTAAAATTATCTCAAAACGTAAAGTTTTCTAAATATCTGAAAGAAAATGATAGCACACAAAATAAACCCTTTGAGAGTCCTGAGACATCATGATTCGTGTCTCATAGTAGCAGTTGGCCACCTCTGTCACCCCAGGAATGTAAAGACCCACAATGCCAGCAATGGATTTAGGAAGTGTTGCAGTGCTGTGCTGAGGAAGATCTGAACTGGAAGCTTGGGCATCTGTCAGGCAAAGTTATTTCATGTTTCCAAAATGTAGAAAGATCTTTCCAGGCTCCTTGTGAATATTAAACAGGGTCATGCTTAAGCAAGCACTTTATTCAGAGTAGGTATTCAATAAATATACTTGTCTTTTTTCTTTTCTCTTGTTTTAAACATTTTAGAATACAAGAGGAAAACAAGATGTGGTACCATTTATGTCAGGGTCTTATCATCTAGATTAAGAGGAGGTGGACATATGTACACTTATAAAGAACAACTCTATACTCTGCTAAACTCAAATGCCCAGTTCATTTGGAGACTGGGATAGTGTGTGCCAGCGCATAGCCCACACCAAAGGGGTGCGGACTGCAGCACAGGGACTGGCCCCCGGGGAGGTCTTCCAGGGCAGCAGGACTGTGCTGTGCGTGGAGTTCACAGAGTAGGAAAGGACGGGCTGGCGATGCAATCGAGCCCGATGGGAAGAGGCAAAGGCCTGAAGACAGGAGGACATCTGGAAGTATTCCACTCTGCAGATAAAAGCAGACTGGTTTGGAGGACAAGATGAACATAAAGAAACAGTAGAACCATACTCACTAACTAGGATATGG
Source organism: Mormoops blainvillei (assembly GCA_004026545.1). NCBI lineage: Eukaryota > Metazoa > Chordata > Mammalia > Chiroptera > Mormoopidae > Mormoops > Mormoops blainvillei. The sequence goes on along the minus strand of PVJD01000378.1, from coordinate 328,300 downwards.
AGCTGAATTTCGGGGAGCCTGAAAGGCAGACTGAGTCTTTCGGGATGTCAGAGGAAGAGAAGCAGTGGCTGATCCTTACAGAGAGTGGAACTCAAGGAAAACATCCAATATTTTAGTTTAGGCTGTATTTGTAGCCACAGAAGGGTTTTAAGCAGGGGAGTCGGGTCATCACAGCATGGTATATCAGGCAGGGTTCTGTTGTAGGAAATCAAAACCACTTTGACAATTTTAAGTGAAAAAGGAATTAAGTGCCTATAAAATCAATGGAGGGCTAGAGAATTTAGCTTCAGGCTAAAATTTAACTTCAGTAGAGGGACTGAAAATCCATGAAGGCTTATTTGGAAACTGTGGAATGGCACCTGTCAAGACTACAAATGAATATGGTATTTGATCCTGGAAGTCCATTCTAGGAAAAAAACCTCAATTCTAGAAAAATCTATTTTAGAGAACTATTTACATACAAATGCAAAGGCAAATATACAAGGTTGCTTATGGGAGCATTTTTGTACAACTGAAAAATTAGAAGCTCCTAAGTGGAAAAAGTTAAATAAAGGTCTGATGTAGAATATTATATACTTGTTAAAATATATATATATATCGAACCTTTATGAAAAGATCTCCCAGGCAAATTGTTAAGTGAAAAAAACAAGCCTCAAAGAAAAACCTATAGTGTGTCCCAGTGATGTGTTTTGAAAGTGTATGAACAGAACAAATGCTTAGCAGGGTTCACAGTGCCAGCCACCTGCGGTAGGATGCTGAGTGATGGGGGCACGTGGCTGAGGGGCTGTCGTGTCTTCTTCTGAATATCCCTGCATTGTCTGAACCTTTTATGAGAAGCATACATTCCCGTATTACTTGTAGAGTGAAAACTCAGTAATCTGAACTTCCTAAAATGCAATAAAGTAAACAAGCCTGGACTTAACTCAGATGGTGACAGGGGTGGGTAAGTAGTATCACATCCCTCTCATGTAAGAAATGAGCTGTTGTCCATCTCAGGTAAAAATGATTATTGAAAGGGAGTGCCAGGCCACTTTCTCCTGATTTTGCTCTAGTGGATGGTGTGGTGAGGGGAGAATTAGGAGATTTAATTTTTCCTTTGTGAGACATTTAGAGTTATAGGTTGCACCAAAAGGGATGTATTGGAATGCTGGGGGCCCTCTCGGCGTTGACTGGAAAATTGAAGATCTAGGCCTGGAAAGCAGACAGAAGAGGGGAAGCCAGGCACCCCAGGAACACAGACGAGCACCCATACAAGGAAGGTGCTACCCAGGGTCCCAGCAGGGCTAGTGCCACCCATCTCTGCCTGCCACGACTGATCTCCCATGACTCTGCATCTCTGCATCATTCCCTAAAAATTTCAAGTGCTGGTTGAAACGCTTTCTTTTCCAAACAAAGAAGAAGTAAAAAACAAAGAGTATCTGTCCCTCTCCTTGGTTTTATCATGGGCACCTGTGTTCTGATCTTTTCCAAGACCCCACAGTGAGAGATTTGTCTCAAATAAGAAGGGTGCCCTGATCCTGAGACACCAGCTATGACAGCTGTCAACTACCCTTGGGTGGACTGAAGATTTTGCCTGATTACTAAGCAGATGGCCCACGGACCTGTTCATCTGTGTAGGTGTGCCAGACTCACCTCCTTCTGATCGCTGAGCACTTGAAGTTAGCCGAGCACTACACAGGCCGCGTGCAGGAGGAAGGCTGCAGAGACACGGCATCGCCCCTCTGAGGAGGGCGTCCACAGCGGCGTCCCTGTGACCGGCGCTGACTGAGCTGAGGAGCAGAGGAGGTGACTCAGCAGGAGCCATGTGCCCATTTCAGGGGCCTCAGGGCGTCAGGAAATGAAGCAAGTGCTTGGGAAAAGTCTAGGCTGCCTGGCTGAGACGGCTCGGGGGTCAGGAGGGGGCGTGTCCTCTGCCATCAGCAGGCTGAGAAGTTATATTCCAGAAAGAAGTCATTCCACCTAGACTAGGACACAAAAAAAGCAAATTCGACTGAGGTTCATAAAACTTATGAAGCATATATTTTAAAAGGCCTCAGCAACTCACTCAGCCTTATGCCATAAATAACGCAAGGACAAAGGGATAAGGGAAAATGAACTTTGAGACTTTTGCACAATGAGGAGCTTAGATGAGGAGTACCCTGCAGCCAGCAGCAGCTCAGAGCACACGGGGAGCAAAGGGGCTTTGGAGGGGCCCACTTCATTCCCATCATTTTTACCACTTTTGGCATTGGCAGATAGGTGGTATTGACACTTGTTGATTTAGGATGCAATTATATGTTTTTGGGAAAAGGAAGGACTGGGAGAACGATTATTTCACAAGTGTAGGGGCAGTTCACAAGTACCTTATCGCTTCTGCATTTCACCCCAGGCTCTCTCCACTTGACCCTCATCACTGTGGGAAAAGAAATACACGAATTGCTTTGCTCTGGGAAATCCCTGGGCAGATGAGGACAGAAGGAAAGAGGGGCCTGAGGGCTTAGTCACATCTTGGCCATCACAGTCCCTTTGCTGAGGGCTGAAGCAATGTGCATATGCTGTTCTCAGCTCTCTCCTTCTTACCAAGCCATGTGGCAGGGAGGCCCAGGCGCGCCAGACTTGGAGCCGTGACTATGCACCAGGAGCTCCCCGCCTCAGACCGCATTCTCCTTTTTCATCCAGCAGACCAGGAGCTAAAACATGGGGGTTCAAGGAAGACAATACAATGATCTAGAAAGGCACTGGCTGTTGGATCTTCTTTCTAAAGGGCCAAGATAAGCAACTAGGACAATGGCTGGTCTCTCTTTGTCCAGTTTAATGGCTTTAGGTCGAATCACTTCTCGGCAAAATGAAGGGGCAAGAGTGGCCTCTGAAGTTACAAAGGCAGAGAGAGCGGCGTTTGTGCGACAAACACAGCCAAGAAGCTGCAACAAGAAATCAGGCTAAATAGGGGCGGGATCTGGAAACGAAAGTGGCCCGGCAGCGTCCTCACAAAGGATTGCTTCAATTTAAATGTTTTTAAGGAACAAACGGCATAGGAGGCCAGATGCCATAATTTAAGACAAAGCAGTAGCTAGAAAGGCCAATTCTCCTACAGAGAACGAGACCGTATATTGTTTTCATTATCCGCCCATATGCGCTCTGTTTTTACATAAAATCTATTGCCCATTTCCAAAAGGAAAAATGTATTTATGTCTGCTAACCCACTGTTAAGGAACTATTTATATCAGTTAGAAATGTGTGCAGCTGCAAATAACAGAAAACCTGACTATCAAGGATTTAAATAGATAAGGATTTGTTGGTCTTATGCAAGAAGCAGTCTGGGGTCAGCAGTTTCGCTCAGAAAATTAACACTGGTGTCAGGAATCTGGGCTCTTCTCTTTTTTCTGTCCCACAAGCCTTCTGTTTTAGCTTTCCATCCTCATGCTTGTTTCCTTATGGTTCCAAAATAGCTGAAGCACCTTCAGTCATCACACCTATATCCAGGCAGGAAAAAAAAAAAAAAAAGCAGAAAGAGGAAGAATTGGTATCCAGAAAGCAAATGCTTTTCCAAAAATCTCTTTGAAGCACTCTACCCAGTGACCAGAATGGCATCACAGGGGCACTCTTAGCTGCAAGAGGCATCTGAGAGGCATTTTTAGCTGGACATATTGCCAACTCCAAACAAAGTCCCCATTCTATTAAAAGTGAGACTATACGTTGAATAGACATCCAGCAGGGCCATCATGATAGCCGGGCTAATTGTACCAGGCACAACCATAAGCACAGCCCAGGCAATTAGCAAAGTCTGTCCTTCACTGCGAGTGTTGCAATCTGCTCAGCTCAGATGGCTGAGAAGAGAACGCTGGCATTTTGTATTCATGCACACATGTATAATGCTGATAAGCCTGTATATGGGTTAGTCTTATCAGTAGCTCAGTTTTTCATATCTATAAAACGGATCTAAGCAGAGTTGGAGTTATCCGGTGGAGAGAAGGGTCAAATAGCCCTCCTGAACGTGTGGAAATGCATCTGATTTTGTTTTCTCCTCAGTTGCGTAGGATCTACCATTTGTGATTATCTGTTTCCATAATTACCCAATGTCCAATTCCATTAAGAGCCCCAACCTTGCTTAATGAAAGTATGCCTTAATCATGTGAACCTTCCAGTCACATTGTGAGAATTCCTGAACCCCTACCCTGCTTCTGCAGCCAGCCCCGAGGTGTTTCCAGGCAGAGATGGGGGAAGAGACAAAAATGAATGGGGGAGGTGGGAGAGGTAGAACAAAAGGGGGATAAATGGTGGCGGAAAGAGACTTGACTCTGGGTGGTAAGCACACAATACAACATACAGATGATGTGTTATAAAACTGTACACCTGAACCTTATATAATTTTATTAACCAATGTCACCCCAATACATTTAACAAAAAATTTTTTAAAAGAAAGTGACAGAAGGTGAGTGGAGGGGAGCAAAGGGCAAGAAAGCTGTTCTGGCATGTGGTCTGAGCACTGAAACAGATCCTGGGTCCCAGCTCCCTCAGTCAGAGCTCCCCCAGGAGACACTCTTGGACTTCCAGGATGACACTGGGCTGGGAGGGCTGGGACGGCTGGGGGAGCTGGAAGAATTGAAGGTTGTGGAATGCCTCAAAGAATCAGAGTCTTCTTCGTCACAGTCCCTCACTGGGGCACCATGTCCTTGGTCCATGCCTGCAGAAGACAATGTGTGCTCTCATGGTGAGGGCATGGTTGGTCTTTCCTCTGTAGCTTCTTCCAGAGATTCCCTCTTCCATGTACTGCCACTCTGTGTAGATGGCCTTGCCGACAGCTGCTGCTGGCACTCCGGGGACTGTGTCACAACATGATATCTCAGGCTGCTCCTGACCACAGAAATATGTCACAGGTCTGAAACCTTCTCAAAATGTAGTCTTTTCTCTCCCTCCAGCACTTGATCACCCTGCATTCGTCAGTTTTCAGTCAAATGTCACTTTCCCAGAGGCCTTCCTGGGCCACCTTGCCTAATACACTTGATGTTTCCCTGCTCTCTTTCATTTCGCTTCGTGATGCTTCTAGTATACCTGTGTTGCTTACACGTCTAAAATCTCTGCAAGGACAAGTGCTCTGCCAGTGCTCTCTCCTGTGCCGAAGCAGGTCTGGTATTTAAAAGATGTTCAGTCTGATCATTCTTAAGCAAACACTTATTGACTATTATAAGGTAATATTCTAAATGACTTAAACTTAATTGACTTAAACTTTGAGTTGAAACGCAACCCTATGAGGTAAATGTTGTCATCCCATTTTTCAAATGAGAAAACTGAGGTTCAGAGACATTGAGCCTCAGTAAATGGCAGAATGGAACGCAGAGCCGCACAGTGTCTCCAGACCCATGTTAGCCACTGCTCCGTTCTGCCTCCACATTGTAGAAGTGACCACAACACAGTGGATTGGGCTGCAGTGGAGTGGATCTGCCGTTCCCAGCACACTACCCTGGGGACCTCATTCAGTTCTGTAGGTCTCCTTACTTCTTAATCTTTTCTTCCCTCCTCGAACCTCGCTTCCCCACTACCTGAAGTGCCCCCAGGCCTCCATTAAGACTTCATTAATTGGGCACAAAGTATACACCAATAAACACTTATTAAAAACTATACTAAAGTCCTTAAGTGTTTGAAAGAGTCATCATTTGTTGGAAATAACATATGTTTTAAATCCACTTTGAAAATGGTTATCCTTTCTGCTGAAAGAATTTCAGTGACAGCAGATATAATTTAATGCACATCAATTCCTGCCAACATTGTGCTGGATGTTTTTCATACATTAGTTCTAATTCTTTAAATAATCCTATGAAGAAGGCAACATTTTTTTTTCCATTTTTGAGTTGAAAAACAGAGGCTTTAAGAGTTCTAATAAAATGCCTATGGTGGGTGGTAGGGAGCAAGGGAAGGATCAGTATTATCCCATTCACCAGATTTCACTGTTTTTGAGTGATTTAAGTACTTACCTACAAGGTCCACACAAGGGAAAGTTACAAAGCAGTAAACACTCAACCGAGGTCTCAAAGGATGGAAAAATCCATAAGGAATCATTTGATCACTAAGAGAGCTTAACAAACAGACCTTTCCCAGCCCAATGAGAAAAGGTGCTATGCTCCTTCCAATAGTTGTACCAAGAAGAAACCATTTCTGAAAAATTGCCAGAACCAGTTCCCAAATCCCAAGAGGAAAGGACATGATGACTCTACAGTCCTACCATACATGCCCAGCTTCCCCCAGACAGAGCACCAACCTTATTCACAGCTCTTTTCTGTAAAGGTTTTTTTAGCTCTACTCTAAAAATTAAACCCACCCACAAAAGAGGAAGATTAGCCCGTCACTGAAGATATGGCTGTAAGTATCTCCATTTTACCAAGGAGGAAGTGAAGACTCAGAGTTTCAGTAAATTGCCTGAGGTCATTTATACTGTCCTCGGTGAACAAGCTCCAACCCTCATCTTATGACGCTCAACTCTGCGTTTTCCCTCCGCTTCCAAAAGGAGAGTCATTGTCCAGCCTGGGGTGTAGAGGCCGAAGAGGAGCAAGAGGGACTGTGTCCTGAGCCTAGGCTTACTCTGGTTTCAGAGTAAGTCCTCCCCGGCTCAGGCTGTGACTCTGGGTGCCACACCTCTGTGTGTCACACCTCTGTGTGTCACAAAGCCGTTGATTTACTTCATACTCGGGGCTCCTGAGTTTTCATCATGTGAGGTCTTGCTGGTTCCGACCCCTGGAGAGAAAGCATCAGCAGGCTCTCTCTGCAGAACCTGTTTCTCTGGACACGAGGGTTCAGCGATTTCCAGAACTTGTGCTCATTTCTTCAGTCAAGCAAATAGTGGGATTGAAGGCCCACCGGGACCCCTTAGATGACAGGTAGGCGGCCATGATGGCTTAGAGCCTGCCATGGGCTCCAGAGTCAGACAGACCTGAGCTCAACTCCCAGCACTGCCACCCACCAGGTGAAAATTTCAGTTCCTCCCACCAGTAAAACAGGGTTAACTGATCCATTCCTCAGGGGTGGGCATGAGGGCTGGATGGGCTCACGGAGGCAAAGCTTTGAGCACAGCGCTGGCACAGAACAAATCAGCTGTCATTTCTGTCTCTTCCAGCTGGAAGTACACCACCCTAGAGGAGCCACTTCTGCCCAGCTGTGGGGAGTTCACCAGGCAGAGGAGGCAAAAACAGCTCCTCTTTCAAAGGTCAGCAAGACATTGCCTAAAGGCACTGTGACTTCAGATGGAAGCACACTGGCTCCCTGAATGACCCCCAGGGTTGCTGAGCAGGGGAGCTTCCCTGCCTCTCGCCAGGTGCCACGGGCTTTGTGTGCTGGGGAGCATCATCACACACGTGGAGAAAAGGCACACAGCAGGTTGTCTGCAAAGCAGCCATCCAGAATCTAGTACACTTGTTCAATGAAAACACACTAGTTTGCTTTGTTTATGCCATTTCTAGCATGAAAACGTTGTCTAAGAGACACATCGACATAACTGCGGTCACCCTCTGTGCACATAACGGGCTTCTTTCACAAAATATAATGATTCCCTTTTGCCATGCTTTTAGCCAAAGATTAACTTGTAGCAATTTGAAAGGTCAAAGCTGAGATCAAACTGCCTGCTTTTTAATCTCCAAAAAATGTAAATTGGACCAAAACTTCAAAAATAACCAGCTCTGCGGGTCAACTGTCTATTCATGCAAAGCTCCTCGGGACATGTGAACTGGTCTTCAGATAACCAGCTTTGCCTCTGAGCAGTGGCTGTCGCCTCTGCTGACTGTTTGCCGTGGTGCTGCAGTGCTGACGACGGACTGAAAAGGGGCAAGCAAACCGAACAGAAATACCACAGATCCACAATGTTCCATGGTGAAGTGAAGGCTGTCTCTAGCGTGGGGGCCATATTGATTTATTCAGCCAAATGTTTAAAATAAGTGGCTCGGTATGTTCTTATTGACTGCACTTATTTTCACTGACAGAAACCATATCTGCTAACTTCATCTCTGCATACAGGGGGGTGGATTTGGGGACATAAATTCCACCAAGGGGCATCAGAAACTGTCCTGAAAATGTGCTCTGCTTTGCGCAGAAACAGAATGCATTTCTTTCCACATGGTTACTATTCAACAAGAAATAATGAAGGAAAACGGTGCTGCACTGTGCTGTGCAATTCTTAATGGCATGTTAATAGTTTACGTTAGGAGCAAAAGGCTTCTCAGCATGCAGTTTTACATAAACATTGACCTTTTGTGATATTAATTGGGCTGAGGAGGGACAAACTCTGAGAGACACCAGGTGGCAGGTCTCAGTCCTGGCTCACCTGGTGAGGTGGCCAGTGGCCCAGACCCTCCTAGGCCCCTCAGAAGCAGCAGCCAGACCCAGACGGACAGGGTAAAGCAAACCTCCCTGCATCCCGCATTATGAAATAACTTCCAGTGTGAAGTACACTCAACACACAGTCGACGGCTTACTGGCCTGCGCACTTTAACTGCTTACTTTGTGTAACGTTCAGCAAGGGAAGGAGGTTTGAAAGTAAGAGGAAGATGACTCTCCACTTGCCACCAAAATTCACCTTTACTACTCTTTACAAAGAGGGTGATCATAACAACGAAATTCCAAAAGACAGCTACAGGGGCACGTGGATTTGCAATGTGGTGACATACCTGAGAGCACGGCACACCAGTGAATGAGGCACATAGTCTTGTTTCTTCTAGTGAAAGTTGATAGTTCTATATACAGTTGACCCCGAGAAGAATATACCTACCAAAAAAGACTCCTGTAGTGAATTGGGTTCAAATTCATAACCAGAATACAGCAGCTGTTTTTCACAGAGATCCCTTACGCACACTGTTTTTCAAGGTAAAGCCAAAGGCTGGGCTGCCAAACCTCCTGCATTGTGCCCCTGCCATCTGTGTAAACCCTTATAAGAGAGTTCCTAGGATTAACATTTGACCAATGGGGCTGAGGCTTTGCCTATCCAATCAGAGCTGCACAGCTATATCTTCATTTGCATCTTCACTGACCAATCAGAGCAGCTTCATTTTCATCAATCAGGATGGCGTTATTTGGACCAATCACACTGTGATGATTTGGAGTCCTTGGTTCCATAGAAATGGACCAACCAGTGAGTGGATACCGGCACTCTACTCTGTATAAGTCAGCACACCTCTGCCTCAACAGAGCACACTTTCGCTTTCCATCAGAGACTGTGTTGCCCTGACTGAAAGGCAGCTCCCGGGCTGAAACACCAAGACTTCCTCTCCCTCCTTGCCCAAGTGCCCTTGCAGCTGTGCTGTTTTACTTTTGAGCTGTTTGCACTGAATAAAGTTTCCCCTCTTCACCTGCACCCCAAATTGTGGACTCCTGTCCACAGTTGGCATTGCATTGGTGGCAATGGCGTTTCACCAACATCACAAATTGACACAGGCATTGCAGAGTTGTTGTGAGACAGATTTCACCATCCCTGCTCTAAATCCTGAGGATATCGTGACCAAAGTGGACAAGGTCCCTGTTCACAAGCGGTTCCCATTGAGTTCCCAGATGTCAAGTAAACAAATCAACCAACAAAATAATACCAGATGATGACAAGTGCTATGCAGAAATAAAACAGGGGAATGGGAAAGATAATACCTGTGAGGTCAGGAAAAACTCTCTGAGGAGGGTTGATTTAAGCCAAAATCTGAATGTTAAAAAGGGAATAGTCATACACAGATCTCAGGAAATAGCATTCCAGGCAGAAAGTACTTCAAGTCCAGAGGCCCTGGGGTGAGTCTGTACCATGTGTCCTTCCTTTCACCATCAAAGAAGGTTTGTGTCAGTCAGATCTTCTCATTCAGAATTTCTTGAACAGATGGCCTAGCTCTATAGGGTAGAACATGGGCATGTTTCTAACATAGAAAATGACTATTTAATTGCAGAAGTGAAAGTAGTCTAGGGGATAATAAAGGCACAGAATCCCAAGAGAGTAGGAAAATGTAAGTGCTGTAAGAACTGGTTTACAGAACACCCTCTGAACCCTCTCAGAAAATGAACAACAGCGGCAACACATGGAATCAGGGTGGGGGGTAGGGAGGGTCCTGAGAGGGTGTCTGACAAACACCAGATTATTTGTTAGGCTTTTACAAATTATGAGGGATAACAAACACACTCTGTTGCCAAGTCAACTGATGTGGGTCAGTCACGAGTTTCCCTGTGCTTCACGGTCCTCATGATAGCAACAATACCTGCCCTTAGGGATAATCTACAAAGGATAATTGGAATTGAGAATTATCAGTTGGAGCAGCAGGAACCAATGGGAAGACAAGACTCTTGTGTGATGAGGTGAGATAAGTTGATTTTCTCTACATCAGGAGTTCTGGATGAAGAAATGATGCTCCCAAGTGGCTTCAAAACTGTACCATATTGTGTCTCAAGAGGCTAGGGTGGAAGCCTTGAATGGGTCTTATTTTTCAGGATACAATTATAAGAGAACTACTCGTAAAAAGCACTCTCTTGTTGAAATACTCCTTGAAGCTCAAAGGAAGTACCAGAGATATCTACTGTAGATGTCCTTTCCAAGCCTGTCGGGGATGTCCTTCTCTTTGGAAGGGTAGTGCCATTGCATAATCTGGTATACATCCTATTCATATGTATCTCTTGAAGAGCAACTGCTTTTTTATTGTTGTTCAATTATGGTTGTCCCACATTTTCCCCCATTGTTCTCCCCTGCCTCCCATCCCCACTCTCACAGTTTATCCCCACCCCATTATCCATGCCCATGGGTCCTCTATACATGTTTCTTGACTTGTCCCTTCCCCTTCTTTCCCCCATTATCCCCATCCCTCCACCCCTCTGGTCACTATTTCTTTGTTCTCTTTTTCCATGTCTCTGGTATTATTTTCCTTATTTGTTTGTTTTATTGATTAGGTTTCACTTATAGGTAAGATCATATGGTATCTGTCTTTCATCCCCTGGTTTATTTCATTTAGCATAATACTCTCCAGTTCCATCCATGCTGTCACAAAGGATATGAGCTCCTTGTTTCTTTCTGCTGTGTAGTATTCCATTGTGTAAATGTACCATAGTTTTTTGATCCATTCATTTACTGGTGGGCACATAGGTTGTTTCTGGTACTTGGCTATTATAAATAATGCTACTATGAACATTGGGGTGCATAGGTTCTTTGGATTGGTGTTTTAGGATTCTTAGGGTATAATCTCAACAGTGGAATCACTGGACCAAAAGGCAGTTAAATTTTTAGCTTTTTGAGGAAATTCCAAACTGTTCCACAGTGGCTGCACCAGTCTGCATACCCACCAACAGTGTACTAGAGTTCCCTTTTATCCACATCCTCACCAGCACTTGTTCATTGATTTGTTAATGATGGCCATTCTGACCAATGTGAAGTGGTATCTCATTGTGGTTTTAATTTGTATCTCTTTGATGGTTAGTGATGCTGAACATCCTTTCATATGTCTCTGGGCCCTCTGTATGTCCTCCTTGGAGAAGTGTCTGCTGAACAGCAACTACTTTTATGATAGGAACTCAGGTTTGATTATATCAGAAAAAGCTCTTCTTTTGACTTCTGGCCAAGATGGAGGCATAGGTAGATACACTTTGCCTCTTCCCACAACCAAAAGAAGGACAACAACAAATTTAAAAACGAAACAACCAGAACTACCAGAAACTCAAACTTTATTGAAGTCTAACAACCAAGGAGTTAAAAAAGAAACATTCATCCAGACCAGTAGGAGCGGAGGAGATGGCACAGAGGGGATGCGGCAAGATGATGTGACTGGAGGACCAGTTGGGCAAGATAGCAACTGGCAGTCCAACATTTGTGTGCAGGTAAACTGGGAGGAACAAAAGGGGACTGAGACAGACCGCACAACCCAGGGTTCCAGCACAGGAAAAAGAAGCCTCAAAACCCCTGGCTGTAAAAACATGTGGGTGTTGTTATGGCAGGAGATACTCCCAGTCTCATAGGAGAATATGTTGGAGAGACCCATAGGGTCCTAAAATGTACAGTAACCCACCCACCCAGGAACCAGCACCCAAAGGGTCCAATTTGCTTCTGGGTAGCAAGGGAAGTGACTGAAAGCCAGCCAAGAGCCAAGCAAGCAGCATTGTTCCCTCTTGGACCCCTCCCCCACATACAGTACCACAAGGCAGTGATGTGGGTTGTCCTGCCCTGGTGAATACCTAAGACTCCGCCCCTTATAGCATAACAGGCATGCCAGAGACAAAATAATATGACCCAAATAAAAGAATAGATAAAAGCTCCAAAAATACAACTAAGCAATGAAGAGATAACCAACCTATCAGATGCAGAGTTCAAAAACACTGGTAATCTGGATGCTCACAGAAGTGGCTGAGTATCATTGCAAAATGGAGGAAAAAGTGAAAGATATGCAAAGTGAAATAAAGAAAAATACACAGGGAACCAACAGTGGAGGGAAGGAAACCAGGACTCAGATCAACAATTTGGAGCAGAAGGAAGAAATAAACATTCAACCAGAACAGAATGAAGAAACAAGAATTCAAAAAAATAAGGAGAGGCTTAGGAACCTCTGGGACAACTTTAAATGTTCCAACATGCGAATCATAGGGGTGCCAGATGGAGAAGAGGAAGAGCAAGACATTGAAAACTTATTTGAAAAAATAGTGAAGGAGAATTTTCCTAAGCTGACAAAGGAAACAGACTTTCAGGAAGTCCAGGAAGCTCAGAGAGTCCCAAAGAAGCTGGACCCAAGGAAGCACACACCAAGGCACATGGTAATTACATTACCCAAGATGAAAGTAAGGAGAGAATCTTAAAAGCAGCAAGAGAGAAGGAGACAGTTACCTACAAAGGAGTTCCCATAAGACTATCAGCTGATTTCTCCAAAGAAACCTTGCAGGCAAGAAGGGGCTGAAAGAAGTATTCAAAGTCAGGAAAGCCAAGGACCTACATTAAAGATTACTCTATGTGGCAAAGCTATCATTTAGATTGGAAGGGCAGATAAAGTGCTTCCCAGATAAGGTAAAGTTAAAGGAGTTCATCATCACCGAGCCCTTATTATATGAAATGTTAAAGTGGCTTATCTAAGAAGAAGAGGAAGATCAAAACTATGGACAGTAAAATGACAACAAACTCACAACTATCGATGACTGAACCTAAGAACAAAAACAAACCAAGCAAATAACTAGAACAGGAACAGAATCACAGAAATGGAGATCGCATGGAGGGTTATCAGTGGGGAATAGGAGGGTGGAGAAAGGGAGGAAAGGTACAGGGAATTAGAAGCATAATTGGTAGGTACAAAATAGACAGGGGGAGGTTAAGAATAATATAGGAAATGGAGAAGCCAAAGAATTTATATGTGTGACCCATGGACATGAACTAAGCGGGGAGAGGTTGCTGGTGAGAAAAGGGGTGCAAGGAAAAGGGAAATAAGGGGGAGGAGGGGAATAAAGTGGAGAAAAAAATGGGACAACTCTAATAGCATAATTAGTAAAATATACTTAAAAAAGAAAAATAAAATGCTCATCTTTTGGGAAACTGGTTCTGGGTAACAACAACCAAAAAAATGCATTTTTTAATGAGAAGAATATATAAAATTCCTCCTCGTTTCTGTCTTGAAAACTTGATTTTTCCTTTGGAATCTATCATTTGCTAGCAAATGTATCAAATACAATGTAGAAGAGTCTTTGACTTTCTAGATAAGAAAAATTAGGTGTTTTGATTTATATGATTGTTCTAACTGCATTATCCATGTAGGGAATTGTTGGCTAAATCAACATGATTGAACTGTGTTCCAAGGTTTCCTCACTGTAGTCCTACTTGATCTATAGAGTGAATTTGATAAAGAAACCATAGAAAATGAAATAAAGACATTCTTTACCAAAATAGAACAGATTAGCTTTTGCAACAGGAAATTTGGCCTTGGAGTTCATAAATTACCTGTCGACTATGCATATAACTCTACAATATCCTTCAGGGGAATGGGTGTTCCAGAGTATCAGGTATGCTAAAATTTGATATGATTCAACTGTCCTGGCAAATTCATTATAAGCTGGGAAACTGAATTTCTACTAAAATTGTATCTACAAAATAGCACAATTATTTAAAAAATGAAAAATGTGTTATTTGAATAGTATCTAAAAATGCCAAACAACTAGCCAAGCTGATTTTTGCTCCACTAAATTGATCAGTTGCTTGAGCAAATGGGCTGAGTTAACGAGTTGATAAGAAATTAAAGGTAGTCTACAACAAAACATACAAGTATACAATCAGAGTTACAGTATTCAGAATCTGTTTTCTTTTTAGCTACAGGAGCAATAAAGCTTGGTGCTCAGGGTAAAAAAGAATGAATTGTTAGAACAGTAAATATTCCATAAATATTTGTTGGAACATAGTAATAAAAATAAATATAGACACTGATATCTCTGTAACTATTGGAACAGTAGCTTATATCCTGACACCTCACAGACCACAAAAGTAAATTAATAATGAAAAAGTAACTAAGCAGGAAAGAATGAAAAGTGGTAGCCCACAACCAAGAACCCTTTATTAAGACTTACGATTATTCTGTTTAATGACTATATTAGCACCCAGATCTAATTCCTAAACACCATTCTCCAATAAAAGGAATCGTGGTTCCTTGGAGAAATGGCTGATTCCAGGTCAGAGAAAGAAGAGTAAAAGATGAGCATGGATCATCTTATTATGGTGCCCAAAAGTAAGAAATTACTCAAAAAATGACAGGGATGTATCAAAGTGACACAGGATCTAATGAACGAACTGAACTAACAAGCAAAATAGAGACAGACTCATAGATAGAAAACAGGATGACGGCTATTGATGGGGGAGGTTAAGGGGTGGAGGGATTGAGCAAAAAGGGAAAAAGGATTCATGGACAGCAGTGTGGAGATTGTGGGGGAATGGGGTATAATGGGGTTAAATGGTAATGGAAAAAATACAATAAAAATTTTTTTTAGATTACTTCTGGCCTAGATGGAGGCATAGGTGGATACATTTGCCTCCTAACACAACCAAAAGAAGGACAACAACAAATTTAAAAACAAAAACAACCAGAACTGCCAGAAAATTGAATTGTATGGAAGTCCAACAACCAAGGAGTTAAAGAAGAAATATTCATCCAGACTGATAGAAGGGTGGAGATGGGCAGCCGAGGTGGAGAGGATGTGCATCAAGGCTGCAGCTGGAGGACCAGGAGAGGCTGAGACTGTTGGATCGAGAG
This sequence comes from Mormoops blainvillei, assembly GCA_004026545.1. Classification (NCBI taxonomy): domain Eukaryota; kingdom Metazoa; phylum Chordata; class Mammalia; order Chiroptera; family Mormoopidae; genus Mormoops; species Mormoops blainvillei. Next base: position 313,112 of record PVJD01000378.1, on the reverse strand, counting down.
GTCCCACATTTCCATGGGGATAAACCAGGAGGAATAACTGGGGAGTGAGAGAGAGAAAACAACCCAGGGTTGCAGTGCAGGAAAAGAAAAACTCAAAGCCTCCACAGGTAAAATAAAAATCCATTAATCCATACTGATATAAATAAATAATTGTATAAAAAAATAAGTGAGAATGATGGGAAAGCTCATTCTTGCAGTAGAGTGCTAATTAATAAATGTAGTAGGAGTGATGGAAACAGAGAATTACCATTTGACAAAATACCACAGTAATAATTGTTCCAGGCAAGAATTATCAATGGGTGCTAAAATTAATGAGCACAGTATGAGAAACAAGATATTTACATGGTCTCAGAGTATCTCCCCATAAAATACTTATCATTACAAAGGGGAAAATAGTAACTTTCAAATGAAGAAACTTGCCAGATACGACCTTAACCAAGTTATCAAAGTTAATATCACCAGTTATAGATCAAATCATCTTCATGTGCCTCCTGACCTGCCACACAAGTAGGACACAATATCACTTCTGTGGTGTTCTTGTCAAAAACATAACCTGAATCGAATCATCAGAAAACCTGGACGAATCCAATGAGGGACATTCCACAAACTAACGAGCCAGTACTCTTCAAAAATATCAAGCTGACGAAAGACAAAGCCTGAAGAGCGAGCTGTCACAGATTCGAAGAAACTAGGAGACATAACAACTAAATGCACAGTATTATTCTAGATTCATCCTGCATCAGAAAAGGAATATCAGTGGGATGGAGAAATGTGAATAGATGTCTAGATTATACAACAGTATTGCATCGATATTAATTTTCTGGTTTTTATCATTTTACTGTGGCTCTGTGGCATGTTAGCATTTGAAGAATCTGATGAAAAGGATACAAAAATGCATTGTTCTCTTCTTGCAACATTATTAAGTCTGAAATGATCATTTAAAAAATAAAGAAAATGTTTAGGATGGTTCTGCTTGGATTGTGGTTGGATTGGCAAAGCAGCCAGTTTTGTAGAGACCAAACACTGTGGTGTGTCAGAAAGTTAAGAAGTCAGCCACCAACCAGAGGCAGCAGTGACCTGAAAGCACAACGCTTGGATAAAGCCTGAACCCTGCCCCGGCCTAGTAACCTGAACCTAAACCTCACCTATTTATACCCACAGGTGCTTTACACGCCACCCTGCTCCCAGCTGTTCTTGAAATGGAGAACAAACTCCTTAAACTCCTAAACAGCTTTGGACAAGTTACTTAATCTCTTCATTCTTCATCTATAAAACAAGGCCATAATACAATAGCAATAAGTCAAAGGATTGTTGTGAAGATTGCATGAAAGAGAAACATGAAAAGTACTTGGCATGGTGTCTGACACAGAGAAAGCTTTTGATAAATGTCAGTTTCTCTAACCATCATTTTCTTCGTCATCGTCATTATTAGTTTTTGCTCACAAAGCCCTACAAAGTACCTCGCTAGAATCTAGTTCCATGGGGGTGGGCACCAGCTTGGTTACCACTGAAACCCCAGTCCTTCGCATAGTCCCTCTACAGAGCAGGTGCTCAATTAGCATGTTATTGAAATGGAAGAAAGAAACATCTGGCCCCAGTTTGCCTCTTGGATTATTTTGGACAAAAATATAGCTGCTATAACAGAGACCAAAATTACCAGAAGTGTATTTTTTTTCTTTCACTTAACCATCTGAGCATTGCAGTCCATGACCATAAAATATCTCCAGTAAGAGGACGCAGATCCTCTCTAGGGCAGGGCCATCCCCAGAAGGTTCCTGACCTCGTGCACATTCCAGCCCACAGGAAGCAGGAAAGGCAGGGAGGAAGGATACACCCACTAAGGGCACTGCCCAGAGGATAGACACATCACTGCAGTTTCCTTCTCACCAGCCATATCCAGTTGCAAAGTGGGGCTGGGAAATGTAGTCTTTACTCTGGGCAGTCACACACCTTGCTAAAATTTGGAGGCTCTAGTACTACAGATGAAGAGGATAATGCTGGTGGGAAGCTTGGAGTGCTACTAACAATCTCTCCAGCCTCGTCACTCACGGTCTACACACCAGCCCTTCCGTCCTTTTCCAGGCCTTTGTCCCCACTGCTCCCTCTGCCTGGTGCCCTAACCTGGCCTCAGCCCCACTGCCTTAGGGAATTCCCATCTCATCTCTCAGACCCCTGGAGAGACATCACTTCCTCTTTGACGCCTTCATGAGTGCCCCAGCACCACCCAGCAGTGACGAGCTCTTCCCTCCATGCAAGTCCTCCTTCTTCCCTGAACATGTCCTACAGTGTCACTTGTCACACTGCATCTGAACAGTTTATTAGTCTGTCTCTCCTACTACAATGTACATTCCAAGAGGGCAGAGAACGTGTGTCTGTGTCCCTTGCACATGACAGCTCTTTAAATTTCTGATGAATTATTAAATACATACTTTTGAGAATCTATATTGAATGTCCAAGCTACTGTTGCTTTGCAGTGGAAGAAAATTCTTAGCATGAATATGACCACCGTACCCTGGGCCCAGGCTGGTAGTAGAGAAGGTACCAGTGAATTCAGACTCATAGATTAACAGAAAAAGGAATCCAGAGGCCGTGGGCTCCGTGGAACCCTAGGAAGAGCTTGCCCCGCTCTTACATTTACATGTGGCTGAGTTGGAGGACAACAGAAAACCATCAACTACACCCCTCAGTGAAATCAACCAGAGTGGGGGCTGAGACTGTACCCAGGGCAGAACATGCTAACACCCAGGCAAGGCGAGCTGCTGTGGCAACATCAGGACACTGCTGGTTGAAGTCACAGCACAGATGGCTTATGAACATGAAAAGGCTGTTTAATGTTAAAAAGGCTTTGATTTTTTTTTTCCAGATTAATTCCTTTGGTGCCTTGAGAGCTGTAGGCAAAACCGCATGAGCCAAGGAGAAAGGGCATTTCAACCAAAACACTGAATGTCCTTGTTTAATATCATTTTTGTGAGTTCCAACCAGCATCTTAAATGTATGTTTGTGGATTCAGGGTTTGTTTTTATTTGTTTGGGGAATGGTGTGAAGGATATGGTTTTAAGCTGTTTTGCTTAACCAAGACTCAACAAAGGGGAAGAGAAGAAAATAGAAAATTCAGATGGAAGAAGTTATCATTTCCTAAGGGTGTTCTATGCTAAAGGAAACTTAATTTTAAACATAATCCTAACTTTCCCTTTATTACTCTGGTTAGAATTTCTGTTTCACCCTCCTGTCCTCACTTAACGCCACACTGCTTCCTGCACTTCTAAGTCAGAGTTTTAAACAAGTGTGCGGATTGACAGTTTGCTTTTGGGGGGGGAAGAAAAGAGTTCTTTAATATGAGACCATGACGAACTGTAAGTGCTGGGCTATACTAGGTTTCATCTTATTTAATTTTCTGGCCAACTATGTAAAGTCAGTAAAAAAAACAAGAGTTCAGGACAGCCTCTAGATGGTAAAGCAGGGTCTTCCCATCAAAACCCCCACCCAGAGAAAGAAACCAAAGATACAATGTTTTCTCTGTATATTTGGGGAAATTTAAATGGAACCAAGAACTCTTTCATGAGGAACTTAATAAGCCATAGATCTTTCTGGGTCCTTGGCCCATACTAGTTTGTGATGTCACCAGCTGATAACATTACTTTTAATCAAAGAGGCTGACTTTTGCCTCTTCTGGGTGATGAACAGGCCCGCGTGATTTGCGTGTCCTTTCCAGAAAACCAAATCTGTGCTCTGTCAGCCATCTCTTTTGTCAGTGAACGCAGCTATGACATGAAATAGCAATAGTTGTCACACACAGGCAATGTCTTTATTTTTAAGTACATAACACTCATGGAAGATGACAGGTTTGGAGATTTTCTCCTTAACTTCCTTTGAGCACCCCTTGACAATCCAATCTCTCAAAAACCAACATCCATGGGTGACTAAGTTTTAAATGTGTGTCTTTATTAACAACGGGGTCACTGAAGTCTCCTGCTTGCACATCTGATTAAGAAAACACGTAAATAAGTTCTCCCAAATCATTCCATGTAAACTAATTCTAAATGTCACCTAAACAGAAATAATTGCTTGCCTCCTGCACCCAGAGAGCACATTTCCATTAAAAAAGTTCATTTGATTCAAAATATGGATGATACATGATAATAATTCAAACCAGAAATTAGATCCTAATTGGGTCTCTAGATGAGATAACTTTAAGTTTTCTTTAAAAAAAGTGAAAAAGTGAAAAACAAAGATTTGTCAGTAATTACCCACAGGTGAGGAAGAAGTTGCATGATGTTTTCCTCTTCTTAATCAGATATACTCTAGGTTTTTAACTTGAGAGAAAGTAGCTGTCAGTCTAAAATGAGAAAAACTACAAACTTTTTAACTGGGAAAAGTAGTTCAATGGTGAGAGCTTGGGCCACAGGTGCCTTGGCAATTATTCTACCTCTTTGAGCCTCATCTGTAAACAGGGATATGAGTGGTGGCTACCTTAGAGGGTCACTGTGTGGATAAAATATATTCATGGCACAGTGGCTGGAATAGTATATCAGTCAAGGTCAGCAAACCACAATCATCTTCTGGAGGTCAAAGTATGGAGGATCTTTTCTACCCAATCATTGCAAATATAAAATTGCATTTGAAAATTGAACCAGCCACCAGTTTGGTAAATCTAAAAGGTCTGCTACATCTCCTGGAAGGGGAAGGCATTATCTGCACCAGCTGTCTGTTAGGTACACGCAACCTGTTAGGTTTAGGTACCACCTGTTGGGTGCTCTCGAGCCTACAATTGGGTGTTTACCCCACCTCGCTCAGCTCTGATATGTTAAAATGCTACTTGTCTATGAAATAGCTTCCCTAAAAATCAGCATATATATATAGAGAGAGAGAGAGGGGAGAGAGAGAGAGAGAGAGTATGATAATCCTCTATTGCCACACTCTGAAATTCCCCAACTCTGAGAGCTGTCCTCATCCTCAGGGCCAGGGTGGCCAGCTACACAGAACTCTTGCCCAGTGGGCACCACACCAGATGACAGCAGGGTGAGTGTGTTCCACAACATGTCTTCTTTAGTCTGTGGTGGTTTTGCTCTCTACCATCTACCTGAGATGTAAACCAGGCTGGCTGCCAAACATGGCATAAATAAAGGCACTTGACCTGCCACAAACAAAGGATGGGTAATACATTGGATATTAAAATGTAAGTTACCACACTGGGACACGTTCATCAGAGAGGGGAGGTAACACTCTGTAAGCAGTTAGGAGCTCTTGAATGTCCTCAGACACTACCACCGGGCATCATAACATCACTGCAAACCGGAGAACTGATCCACGATTGGCTCAAAACTGTAGGCCAGAGGCTAGAAATGATGGCCAAAAGTCTGAAATTATTTCAGATGGTTTGTAAAACCTGGAAGAACTGCCCACGGCAGTGCCAGGACCACGTCCCCTGGGGGATGATGTTGAATCAGCCGTGGCTCCCACCCCCAGGCGAGCAAACCACAGTGATGAGGAGTATGAGGGTGTTCCTCTCCTGCCCCCGGCTCAGCGTCTCCTAACACAGAAATTCTTAAGTTACAGGAAAGGAATGACTCATTCTTTCTGCCCTGTGTTATTCAAAAGTTATGCAAATCATTTATGTCTCTTGTACACGTGTATAAAATATGCATATATGATCCTTATGTGAGACTCTGTCTTTATACTTTTCATAACTGCAGCCTCATTTTCTAGCGGACAACTACTTCCCCACATTGTGCCGCTTGGTGGGATCATCGGTCAAGGCGCCCTGCTCAGGTGCTAAGGAACAGACACCTGGCCCAACCTCAGCCAATGCAACTCTCGCTCTTTTTTTACTTTCTTTTTCAATTACAGTTGACATTCAATACTATTTTGTATTAGTTTCAAGTGTACAGCATAGTGGTTAGGCAATCATATGCTTTACAAAGTGCTTCCCTTAATAAGTCTAGTACTGAGTTATGCATACATAGTTATTTACACAATGATTGTTTATCTTCAGTCCTCCTAATAATTTGTGCTCAAAAACCCTCCAAAAATCAAATTCCTGAGTTGAGTACATGGCTGCAATGTGGTAGGATGGAAGCCCAGCGTTCATTTTAACAGGTAGCGTTCCCTAGACTGTGACAGAATTTAGATTTCAGTTAGCCCTCTCCAGACTCCCAAAATCAAGAAAAACCTAGCGGGTTGCTAACATATTCATAAGTAAGCAAACGCTGCATGCCTGTGGCAGGCTGCCAGGCTGTGGTATTGGGGAGGGGGAGGCCCAGGCCCCTACCATGAAGCCAGGGGTCATTCCCTTCCCTCACTCTGTGGGGCTGGACCAGCCGCACCTGCCACTGCTGTCTTTCTGAGCATCTTTGTGTACACCTTTATGGAACCCTGTGAGTAAGATGCCCACTAAAAGAGGCCTGAAATGCAGCCAGAATTACAAACCTGAGGTGGTGCTCCCCATGCAGAACCACTCCAGGCTGGGTGTTTGCAAAATGAAGTTGTCTGCAGGTCTACACAAACTTCAGTGTGCACGTGGGGTCACCTGAGGATCCTAATTAACATGCAGTTTCCCATCTGGCAGGATAGTGAGGGGCTGATGCTGCTGGTCTGAGGCTCCCACTTTGAGCAGCAACACTGTAAAGTGAGCTCAAGGTCATTCCATTCACAATTAATTAAACATAGTTTGGAGGCGTCCCAGGTGCCAGGCACTGTGCCTTTGGCTGCAAGTGCGAAGAGAAGAGAAGGGGCCCTGTCTTAGAGAGCTTGCCATGTAATAGGAGAGGATGTAATGCACTGGGTAAACTCAGCATTTGTTTGGATTTTTACATTACAAGGAGAACAAACCCATCCACAGTGGCTTAAGCACCAAGGGAATGTAACTGGCTCCTGTGCTGTAACAGCAGAGCCGGAGTAAGGTGACTTCAGCTCCAATTTGAAGCAGGGCTAAAATGATGTCACCAGTACCTGGTTACTCTTTCTCCACCAGTCCCTGGTTTCTCCCTCAGTGTGTCCTTTGGCTCTGCTTCCTGAGGTTGGCTCCCTTCTCCTGGATGCCACATGGATACCAGTCCATATGCCTTCTCCGGTGAATAGAGTGCCTGCTTATCCCAGCCATCTCAGCAAAAACCTCAAGGTTCCATCTCATGGACTCTAACTGGGTCATGTGCTCAGCCCTTAACCAATCACTGTGTCCTGGGGAGTCAGACTTTCAGCATTGCAAACCCTAGAGTTTAGGGTAGAGTTAGCTTTAGCAGAACCACCTGTACCGAGAGAGCAGGAGACATGGATTCCCAAAAGAAAATCAGAGGTTGGATGGTGGGCAGACAGGAGCCCAGCGTCACCACTACAGGAGTGTGATAGAACCCAGTGCAGGGGGCAATGACAACAGGGAGAAAAACACGATAAATACCATACACAAAGTGTGTGCGTGCGTGCGTGCATGTGTGTGTGTGTGTGTGTGTATTTCGCCACAGGCAAAGCACACACACTGCAGAGTCTGGAAAGGACTAGTTTTCATAACACTGCCCTACCTCCATCTTAGCCATGGTGTAGTTCAGTCAGTTGAAATATTTCATTCACTACTTTCTGTGCAAGAAATAAGAAGTGAAGAATGTGGTTTAATTATTCCTCTATATGGAATAATTAAAGGAAATTACAGTTAAATTGAAATACAGACCCAACTGACACCCATCAGATATTCTGAAGCCAGTACAAAATACTATGGAGCTGGGTACTAATTTGTGCTCCAAGAAAAGACCCATTGGTGTGAGCTGGAATAGTATCATCCACAGGCATGAATATACAGATGCAATGATGAGCTAGCTTGTGCACTGGGACATGAAGAGACCAAACGTGTCATCTTCAAAAACCAGGGACAACTATAAGATTTGAGCACCCAGATCAATGACCCCCGCTCTACATGGCCCCTTCCGGCACTATCCATGGTTTCAGTGTTTATGTTGGGAACCCATCTGGTATCCTAGTCTTTTAGCTCCTCAACATCTTCACCTCCAATCCAACACAACCGCCTTAGTCCTTGACCAGGGACAACTGTACCATCTCAGAAATGGAGGTTTCAAAAATTCCTGACCATGTGTTCTACATCAGTTTATATTCTCCCAGAACCATATAAATAATGTATATAAATATAATAAATATCAAATTTTTATTCTCATTGAGAGTTCCAGTCCAGTACCCCTCCTACTTTCTCTCTCTTACCCATCATCCAATTAGTCATTTTCTCTACAGCTAATCTAAAGCAGCAGAATGTGGAAAGAGAAACACAGTCTTTAAATTCATTACAGACACAACTGCCCAAAATGATGTTGATGATGTTGATAACGATGATGATATCATTATCACCTAACATTTATTATCATTATGAGCTAGCCTTGTTCTCAGTTCTGAGTCAGCGAGTACATAATTCCCATTGGCTAAATTTGGTTCAATACTACTCAAAGGACATTTGTAGCAGGAAAATTCATCATGACATGCGACAGTCCTATGCGTGGCAGAACATTCAGCATTACTGTTCTCAGCCCATGAAATGTCTGCACCACTCCCCAGTTATGGCAACACACACACATACACACCCATTTTTCCAAAGGCTGGCCCCAAATCCACCCCTCAAAGTAGATTGCAGAGACAGGTTCACACCCCATTGAGAATCACTAGCTGAGTAGAAAAAGTACTAATTTGGACATCAAAGCTGACATCATATGTCTTGGGTTTCTTCAAATATGTACCCAGAAGTGGAATTGCTGGGTCATAATGCAGTTCCATTTTCAATTTTTTGAGGAAACTCCATATTGTTTTCCACGGTGGCTGCACCAATCTGATTTCCCACCAACAGTGCACAAGGGTGCCCTCTTCTTCACATCCTCATCAACATGTGGTTGTTGATTTATTGATGAGAATCATTCTGACAGGTGTGACAGGATATCTTATTGTGGTTTTAATTTGCATTTCTCTGGTAATTAGTGACAATGCACATCTTCTCATATGGCTATTGGTCATTTGCTTGTGCTCTTTAGAGAAGTTTCTATTTAGGCCCTCTGCCCATTTTTTAATTGAATTGTTTGTTTTGTTTTTGTTTTTTTGGTGTTGAGTCATATGAGTTCTTTATAAATTTTGCATATTAACCCCTAATGGCATGTATCATTGACAAATATGTTCTCCCATTCAATAGGTTGTCTTTTCATTTTGTTGTTGGTTTCCTATACTGTGGAAAAACTTTCAGTTTGATGTAGTTCCATTTGTTTCCACACTTGCAAATGACTAAGCTGACTCTATCACATCAGCTTTCATCACATGTCGATATTTCTTATCTATGCCTGATCTCCACCTGCCCACTGAGTGCCTACCTGCATAGTCTTATATTAGAACAAAAGATTAGCCTCCTGGACAATCCCTACCCATTCTCTGAGCTGTGCTCAGACCATTTCTTCTTTAAAATTTAAATAAGATTGTCTAGAAGCCCCCATCGCTCACTTGGAGAGAAGTTTCTCTCCCTCCCAAACACCTCCAGGGACTTCTGAGGAAAGCCAGCACTTCCTCAGATCAACTCCCAGTTCTTGTTTCCACTGACTGCAACTGCCTCCCTGCATTTTGCCCCTGTGACTTTTGCCCCATGCCATCCAGGTTGGCATGGCTCTGATTCCTGCAGCCTGCGTGACCCACTCAAAGTGAAGCATGTGGTAGCCTTTCCTGGAAGTTTGGGGCAACAGAGGTGACTGCATCGCAGCTCAACAGGAGAAAACAACTCTAATCTAAACATCATTCTTCCTGTCCTTGGCCATTTCCTTCTCCAAGCGCATTTCTGTGGTGTCCTCCCTGGGCTCCAGCACGCTGTCATGTTTCTCATCTCTTATTATTCTTCCCTTTACCTCTTCCCCTCTCCTTTCAAACTCTCTCCCAATCTCCAAATTTCCTGTTCAGGTTTTAAAGAGAGCTTCTCTCTACCACCAAAATGACCTATTATATGTTTTGATAAACAAAGGTCATTCTAAGAGGAATTCAGACCAACACACTTACGCCAACAATTACTTTTTCCTTTCTGCTGCAAAAAAAAAAAAAAAGAAAGAAAGAAAGAAAAGAAAAGAAATCAGAGGCAAATCCAGGATGGCAGCAGAGTAGGTAGATATTACACTGACCTCCTCCCAGGACCAAGCTGGAACTACAATTAAATTATAGAGAACAATCATCATGAATAACCAGCTGCAGATTAGCTGAACAGAAGTGTTATAACAAAGGATTTACAGAAGAAGCCACATCGAGACTGGTAGGAAGGGAGGAGATGCAAAAAGGGCTAGCCCCACTCCCACGGGCAGTGGCTGAGATTCTGGAGGGACATCACAGTTGCTAAGGTTCCCCTTGAGAAGTGTGGGGTTTCAATCCCAAGCTGGGCTCCCCATCCCAGAGCACCATAGGTGGGAGAAGATGCCCACCTAACATCTGGCTGTGAAAATCAGCAGGGATTCTGCCCACCAGGGAGAGACTGCCGTCTGCTAGAGACACAGGTGCCCTCTTACAGAGCCAACATCCAACACTTTATGCACAGCCACTCACCCTGGGCTCTAGGAAATGGAGGGTGGAGAAGACAAGAGTCTTATGAGGAGAGACTGAGGTTTGAGGCTCTGGGGAGAGAGCTGAAGGGACAGACACCCAGGATCCCAGTGCTGAGTCCCTCTCCCACATCACAGTCACATCTTTCTTGGGTAGAGCACTACCCCCCCATGTGGCATCAGCCTGGGGGATTGCAATAGCTCGACCCTCTGGACTCCCTCCTGACCCACCTTACAGAGCTTACACCCTGCTGAGAAGTCAGCTGCCTTGGCAAGGGTGTAAAGGTCTGAGCACACTCAGGGGGTGTCAGCCACTGAGTTGTGCGGCCATTGCCTCCACTATCCCGTGAATCTGACTGGTGCTTCCCCCTCACGAGAGATCACCTCCTACAGACCCACCCATCAAACCCCTCGTTGCTCCACCCTGCCCAGGTCGGGGGCGAAGTCCGGGACAGAGTAAGTTGTGTGGCTCTGGAGCAGGGACCACAACCTCCCACCTTCCTGGAAGACGGACCAGCACGTCCCCTTCATGGGAGATCCACTAGCCTCACCTTCCCAACTCCCTATGGCCCTGCCTTGCTGAGCTCTGTCTTCTCCAACAAGATCTGGGACAAACTGAGCTGTGTGACTCTAAAACGGGGGCCGTTTTTCCCTCACACACCTGATCAGAGCAGAAACCCCCCTTCACATGATGAAATCTTAATCAGGTGTGGCTTGATAACCTCTGCGGGCCTCACACTGATGACTCTCTGAAATCCCACCCCAATAAAAAGGTGTGCAAGCACCCAGTGTGTGGCAGCTAGACTTGGTATATCCAAAGACATTTGCTGAGTCGCCTCAGACCCAGCACTGACATCAAGTTTGAACCTGTGTCAGTCTAGTAAATAGCACCTGCTCCTGCCTGGTGACTCACTGAGAATCTACCTCATGCAACTCAAGTACCAAGAGAGGCTCTTTCAGCAACTGAGCCTGACAGGCAGCCGGCAGGCAGAGGCAGATCTTGGGGGGCCTTGGGGCTTTTGCTGACCTTCCCCCTGGGCCCAGTGCTGGTCAGATCTGGCCTTTGTGCAATACTTGGTCCTTCCCATGTGTACCCAGGCTCAGCAGAGGCAGTCACAAACTGGATGACTTTGTAACTCCAAACAGGGCCAGTCACAGGCAGCAACTGACATTGGCCTACACAAGAGTCCCTCCTAAGAGAATCAGAATGAACACACCCAGTAGCCAGCTTCAGACAGTGTCAGAGCAGGATCCAATAAGATTCACAAGCCACATATCCAAAGGGAGATCTGGGCACACACTCAAGCCTGCTGAGATGAATTCCACTTTGTGTGGTCAACACCTGCAGAGCAGCTTACGCACAAGGGTTGGTGCCGAGCTTCATAGTCAGCCAGCCTGAGGATCAGTCCTACTCACAAATGGGCCAATAGCAATCAAGACTCAGTTACAACAGGAGGGCTCACTTAACACCCACAGGGATATTTCTGGAGCACCCAGCTCAGGTCACCAAGAAGCGTGTACCTCTGGACCCCACAGGACACCTACTATAGAAGCCCATCCCGCCAAGACTGGGAGCCATACCATATCTATCTAATACATAGAAACAAACACAAAGAGGCAGCCCAAAATGAGGAGACAAAGAAATATACCCCTAATGAAACAAGAGAAATCTCCAGAAAAAGAACTAAATGAAAGGAGGCAAGCAATTTATCAGATATAGCTCTCAAAGCAATGATTCTAAGGTTATAAGGATGCTCGAGAGCATGAAAAAGGACACAGAAATCATAAAAAAGACCAGTCAGAAATAAAGAATACAATATCTAAAATGAAGAATACACTGGAAGAAATAAACGGTAGGTTGGATGAAGCAGAGGATCGAATCGGCGATTTGGAAGACAAGACAGGAAAAAACATGCAATCAGAGCTGAAAAAAAAAAGATTGTTAAAAAATGAGGGTAGTTTAAGGGACCTTTGGAACAACATGAAGCATAATAACATTCCCATAACAGGGTTACTAGAAACAGAAGAGAGACCAAGGGATCTAGAAACTATTTAAAGAAATAATGACCAAAAACTTTGCTAACCTGGTGTAGGAAAAAGACACACAAACCCAGGAAAGGCAGAGACATGGAGGCTAAATAACATGTTACTAAACAATGAATGGGTTAACAATGAGATCAAAGAAGAACTCAAAAGATACCTTGAAACAAATGAAAATGAGTAAACAACAACCCAAAATCTATGGGTCACAGTGAAAGTAGTCCAAAGACGGAAATCATAGCATTACAGGCTACCTCAAAAAACAAGAAAAATCTGTCCTGGCTGATGTAGCTCAGTTGGTTAGGAGTCATCCCACACACCAAAACATCACTGGTTCAGTTGCCTGTCAGGGCACATGCCTGGGTTGCAGGTTCGGACACCCGTTGGGGTGCATACAGGAGGCAATCAATCCATGTTTCTCTCTCACATGGATGTTTCTCCCCCTCTCTTTCTCCCTCCCTCCCACTTTCTCTAGAATCAATAGAAGAAAAAATTTTTAAACAGGAAAAGTCTCAAATAAATCATATAATTTTACATTTAAAGGAACTACAAAAATAAGAACAAACAAAGCCCAGAGTAAATAGCAGAAAGGAAATAATAAAGATCAGAGCAGAAATAAAGAAAATAGAGTCTAAAAACACAAGACAAAAGATCGATGAAATCAAGAGCTGGTTCTTTGAAAAGATAAACAAAACCGACAAACTTTTAACTACAAGAAAAAAAAAAAGAGCAGACCCAAATTAAATCAGAAATAAAAGGAAGTAACAACTGACAACAGAGTAATACAACGGATTGTAAGAAAAAAATATGAAAAACAATATTCCATAAAATTGGATAACCAGGATGAAATGGACAAACTCCTAGAAACATACGTCTTCAAAAACTGAATCAGAAGAATCAAAGAATCTGGACACAGATTACAACTAGAGAAATCAAAGCAGTAATCAAAAAATCCCCAGCAAACCAAAGTGCTGAACCAGATGGCTTCACAGGTGAATTTTATTAACATACAAAGAAGAACTAACAACTATCCTTCTCAAATGATTCCAAAAAGTTCAGGAGGGAAGGCTCCCAAGCTCATTTTATGAGGCCAGCATTATCCTAACTCCAAAGACACTACAAAGAAAGAAAATTAAAGACCAATATTCCTGATGAACATAGATGCTAAAATCCTCAACAAAATATTAGCAAGCCAAATTCAGCAATACAATACAAATATCATACACCATGATCAAGTGAGATTTATTCCAGGGATGCAAGGTTACTACGATATCCACAAATCAATAAACATGATACACCACATAAACAATATGAAGGATAAAAACCACATGATTATATCAATAGATAGAGAAAAAGCATTTGATAAAATCCAGCACCATTATAAAAACTCTCATCAAAGTGGGAACAGAGGGAAAATATCTCAATACAATAGAGCTCATAGATGACACACCCACAGGCAACATCATGCTCAATGGGCAAAAACTACAGGCGTTTCCCTCAATATTGGGAACAAAACAGGGAGGTCTGCCCTCACCAGTCTTACTCAACGGAGTACCGGAGGTTTTAGCTACAGCAATCAGACAGAAAGAAGAAATAAAAGGCATCAAAATAGGAAAGAAAGAAGTAAGACTGTCATTATTTGCAGATAACATGATACTGTACGTAGAGAATCCTAAAGACTCCACCAAAAACTACTAGAACTGATAAATGAATTCAATAAAGTAGCAGGATACAAGCTAAATATCCAGAAATCGGTGGCATTTTTATACACCAATAATGAACTATTACAGAGGAAAACTAAGAAAACAATTTCATTTACAACTGCATAAAAAAAAACCTAGATAAATTTAACCAAGAATGTAAAAGACCTATACTCAGAAAATTGTAAGACTCTAAAGAAAGAAACTGAAGAAGATACAAATAAGTGGGAACATATAACATGTTCATGGATAGGAAGAATTAACATCATTGAAATGTCCATACTACCCAAAGCAATCTATAGATTCAACACAATTCATGTCAAGATACCAACACCATGTTTCACAAAACTAGAACAAAAACTTAAAATTTATGGAACCACAAAAGACCACCAATAGTCATAGGAATCTTAAGAAAGAAGAACAAAGTTGGAGGAATCACACTACCTGATATCAATCTACAAGGCCATAGTAATTACAACAGCAATGTACTGGCATAAGAACAAACATATAGATTAATGGAAGAGAACAGAGAGCCCAGAAGTAAACCCACATCTTTATGGTCAGTTAATATTTGACAAACGAGACAAAACATACAATGGGGTTAAGATAGTCTATTCGATAAATGGTGTTGAGAAAATTGGACAGATACATGCAAAAAAAATGAAACTAGACCACCAACTTGTACCGTACACAAGAATAAACTCAAAGTGGATTAAAGACTTAAATGTTAGACTTGAAACCATAAAAATCCTGGAAGAAAATAGGCAGCAAAATGTCGAATATTTTTCAAAGCAATATTTTTTTCTGATATATTGCCTCCAGCAAGAAAAACAAAGGAAAAAAATAAACAAATGGGACCATATCAAACTAAAAAGCTTTTGAACAGCAAAGGAAACCATCAACAATATGGAAAGATAACCCACTGAATGGAAGAACATATTCTCCAATGATGCATGTGATAAGGGGTTAATACACAAAATTATAAAGAACTTATACAACTCAATGCCAAAACCCCCCCAAATAATCCAATTAAAAATGGGCAAAGGAGCTGACTAAACACTTCTCCAAAGAGAACATACAGATGGCCCAGTGATCCCACTCCTGGGACTATATATCCAATGAAACCTGAAACATTAATTTGAAAGAATATAAGCACCCCTGTGTTCACCGTAGCATTATTTACAATAGCCACGATTTGGAAGCAGCCCAAGTGTCCATCAGTAGATGAGTGGATAAAACATTTATGGGACATTTATACAATGGAATACTACTTGGCCATAAAAAAGAAAAAATCTTACCCTTTGTGACAGCATGGGTGGTCCTGGAGAACATTATGTTAAGTGAAATAAGCCAGTCAGAGAAAAGACGAGTACTACACTATTTCACTCATATGTGGAATCTAATGAACAGAATAAACTCAAACAAAATAAAAATAGATTTATCAACACAGAGAACAGACTGACAGTTGTCAGAGGGGTGGGGTATGCAGGGCTGGGTGAAAATGGTTAAGGGATTAAGCAAAAAAAAAAAAAAACCCACCTCACAGACACAGGTGACAATATGGTGAAAGAGAGGTGAGCAAGGTAGATGAGAGGTGTGGGGGCAATAAACTGTGATGGGAAGAGACTTGACTTGGGATGATGAACACAAAATACAATACACAGATGATGTATCATAGAATGGTACACCTGAAACTTCTATAACTTTATTAATCAATGTCACCCCAATAAATTCAATAAAAAATAAAACTATGTGCATATGTGAAAAAAATTTTAATGCACTTCTAAAGATACTGCAAACACCTGTTCCCTGGCTGAAAGCATGATGCCTCAAACATTTAAGATGCATTTCTCAGAAAGCATCTGGCTGTGGGGGGAAAAAAAAGGATTCGCTATTTTGTTAGTATTCCTTAGGTGGAAACTGTGTGATATCTGATGTCCCAAACAAAAGGAAAGAGGTTTTATCACTTTCTAGCTATGTGACTGAGGAAAATTACCACTGTGGCAATTAGGAAAATTACCCATCTAAACCTACATTTCCTTTCTATAAAATGAGGGCAAGAATAACACTGATCCCACAGGATTGTTATGAGAGGCCAACACACTCATACACACGAAGTGCTCTGCACAGTGACCGGCACACAGTGCATGGTCCATAGAGCGTGAACGATGGTGCGGTTATTAGTACCGCCATCATCATTACCCCTACTCCGCGCATTGGAAAGTGAAATTAAAATGGTGATAGAAAGTTACAAAGAGCACAACACATTGAGAAGTCACTGAGGAAGGGTGAAAATATAAATGAAAAACTATGTGCAGCAAATACTGAACCTAAATAAAGTGTGCTCGGAGTTCACGTCTCACCAGCCTGGAGGGCTGGTTAAATAACAGCCTAAAAACTATAAATGTGAATGCCATTATTTCAGAAAGAAAATGTGTCATTCCTATTTTTATTTTTTAAAAGGAATAACATAATAGCCTTTTTCATCTAAAGATACTGAGCACCAATACGAGAACATCAAACATTTTAATTCCTCCCAGGATCTAGTTCACTCCTAGAGAGAATAAGAATTTACCAGAGTAACTGGGACATCTGAAAATGGAAATGTAATCTTTAGACCTCCATGCTATTTCTTGAAAATTTTCCAGTCCTTCAAAATGTTAAAAGAGGATCATATTGGCAGTGAGTTCCACATGTGAAAAGCAAATACATAGCATCAACCGATGTTACAGTAATGCATTTTTCTATAGGGCCCTTTAAAAATTGTATAATTTCTGTTTGACTGTACTCCAGTTGTTATCTTCCTTTTGGGGGCTCTGATGGCTTCTCTTTTTCAAACATGAATATGGAAAGGCCACATCTACAGCCTTTCCAGACATTATCTGGTATTCCTTTTGTCCTTAGAAATTTGCCTTCTTTTTCCGCTTCTCTGATACACGTATGAAGTTCAGGACATTGTGGACTGTTACAACCTAACTCTAAGGCCTCTTTGATAAAGTGTCTGCCCCTCAATCCCTTCTGCTCTGGCTTCTTGGGTTATATCTTTTATTTAGCACTCACTTAATAAACACCTGCAAGCAAGGTGTTGCCTCCGTATTGGGAAGATACATACAAATCGGACCCAGACCTTTCCTGCCCAGGTGAAGTCAGCTGTAAACAAAGAATCCCACTCTGCAGTCACCACCAGAAGACCCCTGCATCAGGCAGTAAGGGGGAGTAGGGTTACAGAAAGACAGTTCTGTGTCTTGGAGCAGGGCTGAAAAATAAAAGCTTCCCAAAGATCCAGGATCTTTTCACAAAGGAGAGAAGAAATGGGAGACAGGAGAGGTATAGAGAGGATGGAGAACTGTTACCCAGAGGATAGAGGGGGTGCATATCACACCTAGAATGAAAATCAGCTGACTCCACTAAGCACACTGAGGAGGCATGCCAGTTGGCTTAGCACATCCTGCGCCTTTATTCCTTGGGTTTAATGTGACTTGACCTTTTGCTTCTCCATATGTAGACTTTCTCTCTATACTATACACAATGCAAATAGAGTCCCACAGAAATTCTAGAAGGGCAGAAACACTGTTGTAAACAGGCCATGCCAGCATCCACATGCTGAGGACCAGGAGGTCATGGTCTCCATACTCAGGGAAGACATCTGACCTGTTCTGATGGGAAGAGTTCCCGCAGCAGCACAGGCAGTCTTGGTCTAGAACAGGATGGAGACCAACCGATGACAGAGGGCACTGCCAGCCACTTACTGCATCGCCAAGGATCCTGTGTGCACTTACGTCCTTAGAATTCCGTCGCGCAAAGTGCACTTGCCTCGCTGGGTTGTCTTTGCTTTAATTATAGTTACACACAATAATTCACCCGTTTACACCCATTCTCCAGGAGCTTGTAGGCCACCGTTACTTACTCTCTCCTGTAGTTGGGCACTTCAGAGTCTGTGTCTAGACCCAAGGCTGCCTTCCCAGTGCAAAACCTGCACAGTTTGTAGGTCCCACTCTTAGAAGGTCCCTGTTCGGTTAATTCCCTGCTGCTGCCAAATTGAAATGCTTCACAATTTTTTAACAAGGGTTCCATATTTCCATTTGTACTGAGCCCCACAAATTATGTAGCTGGTTCCTGTCCAGGAGACCGACTACTTCAAGGCACATTTCCATTGAGCCCTGTCTCTATACTGGGGATGGGAGCCGTTACTGAGTAGTCCTGAGTAGCTTTTGGTTACAGTGACCATTTTCACTGTCGTTCACTTGAAAGGGTGCCTGAAAATTCAAGCAGTCCAAAAACACTTTGACACCTGATTACGAACAACTGGTTCAACCAAAAGTTCAGCTGTGGCCTTGGCCACACTTTATTATCCTGACAAACGTACAGACAGGCTTCTGCCCCTTCAAACCTCCTTCAAGTTTATAAACAATACCATCCCCAAACACTAGTTCTTAAAATTTCTCATCCTGTAAACTTAATATGTCATTCAGAATTTAACAATTTCCTTAGCATGATTTGATTAAGGGTATGCAGAATTGCATCAGATGTAATAAAAGTCAAGTCCTGTAATTTCCATTACTAAGCTCTTGTACCAGAACCTGTACCCACACAGCTCAGTGGCTCTACCTGAATTGCCAAAGTAGCGGCTGGGATGGTCAGAAAGGAAGGATGAAGAAATCATGTTCTCAGCCCTGACAGATTTAAAAGGGCCCTTCTCGAGATGAGTGACAAAGGGCTCTGTAAACTGTGCATTTACCTCATGACATCTCATCATACACCTCAAGGCCTTCCTCACCCTGTGTTTTCATTTTCTACCTGTCCACAGTAGATCCTGACAGAAAACTGTCACAGGGTCTGAAAGAATCATTGGCCACTCACCTTCCAGAGGCCTGACATCAAAAATGCCCCTCTCCATACACCTGTTAGCTAGCATAAACATACTCTCTTTTCCAGACCTGAAGACAATGCAGACGCTCAACTGTACATGCAGGTGTGCATGTGTGCTATGTGCAGGGAGGGAGAAAGTTGGGTGGGAACGATAACCTGACTCCTTGTCCTTACTCATAACTACAAAGAGCGCATGCTGTTTTATTTCCCTCTTGGTCTTTCTGAAGTCATCTCTAGAGGCAGGGTTTCAGACCCAGAGAATATTAATTTAATGGCCTCACTCAAATTCACATTAATTTCAAACTGACAGCATAATCCAGCCACAACTGTACTGTGTGCAGCAAAAACCCTGGATAGAACTGGCCATGGCTGGGCAGGATGCATGGGAACAGACGGCCACTGTCTCACTCAGCGTCCACAATCGCACAGACTCCTGAAGCTAACGACTCCTATGCCTGGGTGAAGTCCACCTCATGGTCCTTCGAACTGCGCATTCACATGGCTTCTGCAACAACGAACAACTCTCTAGTCCTCCCTTAGGCACCAGGACAGCCTTCGTGCTGCAGGTACACTCTGAGCCCTGCCTTGACCATGTTCATACAATTGAGAACACAAATAATACAAAACAAATTCCTCACTTGGAAACTTTTACCACTCCACATTCACAAACTCTGAATTTCTGTTCCTAATTCATTGGTGGGAAGTATTGGTCCATACAAGGCCACCCTGGAAATCTTGAAGATGTTTCTGTTGCCCAATCACCACATCGAAACAGAGCCGAAGGCCCACTTCCTTCAGCAAACTTTGGTGAGTTGCCTGGAACTCTCTCCAGGGAGGTAAAAACACATTCTTCTTCTTTGCCTTCTGGGCACTTTCAAAATTTGATAGTTGCATCTTTCATTCACTTAGGTAATAAATATTTATCAGGCACTCACTCCGTGGTAGACACCGAACGGTACAGGATTTGCCCCAGTCCCTGCCTGCCAGGCACCCATGGGTCAGACTGAATGGGGCCTTTGAGAGCCTCTGAGCTCCTTGAAACCCAAGCACCCAGCCTGTACCGCTGCCTTGTTCCAAACGCGTATTTGTTGACTAACTGCGATGGGTAGGCTTCATTTTATAAACAGAGCTTTCTAATTAACAAAGGCATTCCAAAGTCAAAGGGGCAAGTCAGGCGTGCTATCAATTGAGCAGAGTTTGAAAATAAAAATCAGTCTGATGGCCTGCTCTGAAAAATATTTCCTCCTGCTGATGGACATATTGCCAAGTTGGGAAATATGAAAGACCTCTTTCACATTTTGCGGCCTCAGAAATGGTCGCAGGTTCTGTTGCAGCTTGTTGAGGCATGGGTCTGCTTGCACCAAAGGCTTGACAGAAGCTTATTAATGCCAAAGTAATAATAATAATAATAATAATAATTACGTCTCTTCTCTCCTTCTCAGACCTGTGGAAGCTGAATGTCACTGATATGACTATCGTGGCCATTAGAGAGAACTACCCCGTCTCACGTTCCTAGAATGCAGCTAGGTACAAGTCTCCAGAAACAACAATTCACCTTTTCAAATTACAGAGCCCAGGGATGGCAGAGTGGAGAGAATGCAGCTGCTACAAGGGAATCACAGGTGAAAACCCCATCTGAACACAGCAAGGGAGAACTGTTGGTGTTTAGCTTAAAAATTTCATCTGAGCAGAGGCCACAAATACTCGTCAGGCTGCAAGGGCTCTATGCAGCATCTAATATATTTTTAAGTACAAGGTCCCACAACATTGTAATTCCACTTTAATGCAATCAAAGTCCTTCAACATACTGAGAAAAGAATGATTCAACTGCTTAAAAATCCTTCACTCAGAAACTAAGCATAAATTTTACTGTGATTAAGTGAGAAGAGCTGAATGGCATATGACATGTTTTTAAATGGTTATTTTATTCAGAGTGGTTGCTTTTTAATGATGCTGTCTTAATTTCCCCATAAACCTGTTTCATTTATAGTCATCCAACATTAATATTTATTTTGTTCATTTAATTTTAAAGTGTTCTAAAATTAAAGCTATTACAAATATTCTGCTGCTGAAGATAATTCAGCATAGGCACTACCATGAAAATATCATAGAAAACATGATCAATACATTATAGCTGTACTAGGGCTTACTAAACACAATGCTATACACTATTTCAGTAAATTAAAAATAAACCATTCTAAAATGTGTTATAAAATCCACTGCTAAATACATCTTTTTTAAACCTCTGTGCTTGTTTATCTTGGAATTCTTAACACTGTAGATTTCACAAAGTAATGAAAAGTATACTTAAGAATCATCTTGTGTTAAAATACTTCCCATGTACATATTTTTTTATCATGCTTTCCTTCAAATAAAGTCCTCAGCCTTTAACCTATACAGGTTGGCCTGCACAGATCTCATAATACGTTCTAACATTCATACACTCATTTGATGTAATATGTAACGATCCCGCCTTGTTTCTGTTTAGGCTTCATAACCTCCTAGTGCACTATGACATTCTGCAGAACACTCCCAAACAAATGGGCTCAGAATAACAGCAACGCCATTACCACTGCAGGAAAATTGCAATGGGTTCCTCCCTAGAAAAGTTCAAATCTCAAAATCCAACACACCGGCTCATAATTCATTTTCATATCTAATAGAAGCTCTTGGCTGAAGCACATGCTGCAGCTTCCTTGCACTTTTACTTTTAGGAAATATAAAGAAAAGCTAGCTGCCCCGTGGGCATCCCAAATACGCCATTATAAGTTTCACATTCTCTTCTGCACCAATTTGGATGGGAGGCGAGGAAGAGAAAGCTGAGTACCCTTACAATCCTCAGGTAAAACTTCTCCGCATATGTCTCTGCGTACTGTGTCCGAAGCAGAAAGACACTCCAGACACATATACTTCTCTCTTTTCTAACTCAAGAAGTTGCTACTACTGCCAACAATATGTTCACACTAGTATTTGAGGTTTGTGTTCTAATCATCAGAGGTATTTTTTAATTACATACTTTTCTTTAAAAAAGAAAACCCTCTATTTGAACTAACATCAAGACCGAAACATTGCTTTCTGCTTCAAGGTTCCCCAGTCCTCATTCAGTAATCAAAACCGAATGCCTTCGGATTCTCAAGGGACTGCTCCTTCCTTTCTGTGCTCCAAGCGGAACAGGAAAGTGGTATGTGCCTTCTCCCCCACTGCCCAACTTGGTTTTGAATTTGAAGATTTGTTCCCATTCCCAGGCACCTGACAGGCTGTGATTTACACGTGAGAAAACTCCCAGGTTCTTATCAAGGAGTCAGAGGCTGCCCCCACCCATCTTAGCTGTTCTTTAGGAAACAGATTGGAAAAGGGGTTTTAGGGGATGGGAAGCAGATTCTGTCTGAAGCTATACAGATTAAGAGAGGTAAAGCCAAAGTAATGGAGGCAAATATAAAAAAGAATATTATTTATTATCTTCTTTATTAATACTCACATATAACCTTTGTTTTTACAGAAAAGTCTACTTTAAAAGAATGCCTCCTTGGTGTATCATACCCAGTGGGGCTTTCGGCTCCTGAACCACCGCCCCTTTCTTTACCCCACCCCCCACATCCAAATTACTCTATTACATGTTCACAGATACCACAAAAATTTTGTAAACAAGATTTGGGTTACTGGATCTTGATTAATCAGCATCCCATTTCAAAATGAAGGACAGGGAGGGGAAAGGATAAGACATGGGAGAAAGGGAAAAAGAGAAAGGGCAGGAGAGTAGAGGAGGGCAGCTGGTCAGAACTTTCAAGTCTTGCCTTTTCTGAGATGTGTGTATTGTGATGTGTGTAGTTCCTTGAAATTCAATGACTCAGAACATAGACAGCAAGTGTGTGTGTGGTTACGTTATACATCTATAATAGAATATGTGGGCTTCCTAGTTTGGGTCTGGACTGTTTCTGTTTAAACACACCACAATCCTCCTGTGGCTGTCTCCCATTTAGAGTCAGGTCTCCCCGGAAGCCCTCTCAGAGCTGGGGCTTGCGGAGGAGGGTCTTGCTGAGGTCTTTGACCTCCTCCGGGCTATTCACCCGCTCGTAACCCAGCACAGCCATGGGCTGATAGCAAAACTCCTCCACCTGTTTGATCTGCTGAAAGGTGAGGGCAGTCCGCCATGCGTTGGCGGCCTGAGTGGCGTTGCGCGCAGACACCACAAAAGGCTTGGAGGAAGAGCCCGAACCACTGGTCATGTTCAAGGCAAACTGCTCCATTTCGGGGCTCACCAGCAGCCCCACAAAGTCGTACACCCTCCGTAGGGTCTTGACGGGGTCTCCCACCAGGTCCTCGTACCTCACCACCAGGTAATGACCTTGCAGCCACTCAGGAGGCTGCAGAGCCGTCTGCAGGGTCTTGGCCATGCTATTGCAGATGACCTCCATGGCGCCAAGCGCGTGGTAGTCTGCTGGTCCACCCACACCCTCCTTCTTGGCGCCCAGTTTGTGGCCAGCGGCCTCCAGGAATGGCATGCGATGGGCTCGCGGGTCCCGGCTGCGCACCACCTGCAGGCTCTCACGGATGAGACCGTGGCGCGAGCGGATACGTGAGCTGGCCACAGCACGGGGATCACGCACCAAGTGGATAACCTTGAGGTCTAGGGCCGGATCACGCAGCAGCGGCGCCAGCACGGCCACATCGAAGACACGCACGCCCTTGATGACTAGCGTGCGATACTTGCGACACTCCTCCTCGAAGCGCGCCAGTCGCTGCGGTGGACACTTCTTGCACACGCGATCGTCCACCAGCCCCACGACCTCCTTGCGATAGGCAGGGCAGAGAGGCGAGGAGCACACGACCTTGTTGGTGGCCGCGCCGAAAATGCCCAGTGTGGTGAGGTTGCGCCCCCCGCTGCCAGCGGGGCTGTACAGCTGGAAGACTGAGAGATCGCAGCGATAGAGAGCGCTAAGCATGTCCCGCGCTGCCCCTTGCAGGGAAACGGCGTCCCCAGGGTAGAGTTTTTGCCACACGTGCCACACTGGCTCGTAGAGGAAGAATACCTCAGGATTCTGGTTGAAGAGCTCACCAAAGAAGGACGAGCCCGAGCGCCACGTGGTGAACACGTACACCAACTGCCGCTTGTCCGCGCCGCCCCTGGTGCCCCGAGTGCTATTACCAGAAGGGGCTGCGGCGCCCGCCGCAGCTGCCGGAGCAGCCCCGACGACCGCGGCGAGAGGGCGGTACGGGGTGCGGGGATCCAAGCCCGTGTGTGCGCGGCGCGACACAGCTGGAGGAGGCCCTGGGCGCCCCCAGCCGTCCCCAGCCGCTCCCGCCGCGGCACCTAGTGGCACGTCGGGGCTGCACTGCTGTAGCGGCTCCTTGTGCCACTTGTAGTCCAGGAGGTTGAGCATGGTTAGCACAAGCAGCAGCGCATAGCCCGCGCACAGCACCAGCGCCTTCCTACGGAACACCTTCATTCCGAGCGGCGACGCGGGCCAGCGGCGGCCCGGGCGCCGGGGCCACGGCGGGAGCAGGGCGCGCGCCGCGGCAGCAGGCGCGGCCGGGAGCAGCCGAGGGGGCGCGCCCGGGGGCTGAGCTCCCAGCGGGCTGCGGCTCATTACAGGCACAGCCCGGACCCGTGGCGCGGCGGAGATGGCCCTGCAGCCCGGGATGAGGACGAAGCGGGCCGGCTTCGGGGACGAGGACTGGGGCCGCGGCTCCGAGGCGGGCGCGGCAGCAGCGGCGGCTGGTCCCCGGCGCCCAGGACTTGCTCTCCCATGGCAGCGGCTCCGAGAAGGACCTACGAGGGTAAGCGGAGTAAGCTGGTGAGCCCCAATCCTCCCCCCGGCCGCCGCCTCCGCCTAAGTAACGCCCACCGTCGGGTCTGCCTGGCTCCCCAGCTCACCTGGAGCCGCGGGCGCGACCCGGAACGGCCCCGGACCGCGGCCGGGTGGTCTGTCCGGCTGTCACTCGTTCCTCGATTTCTTGCGCGCTGTCTTCCCGCTGGGGGTCCCCGTGCCTCGGGACTCGGCAGCCCAAGCCCTGGGCAGAGTTTTCGGGCAGCGGGCGCTCCGCGGCTGGGGAAGGTAAACTTTCACCCAGCCAGGAGATCTGCTCCGCGCTCCGCTGAGCCCAGTGCGCCCGGCTCCTGCTGCGTATCCCCCGCCTCCTCCAGACCGCAGCTTCCTTCCTAGCTCCTGGGGCCGAAGCCGCTGGGGGAGGTTGGGGGGAGGGGGCTTATACGAGACCCAGCTCCAGGCAAAGCGGCTCCGCCTCTCTCGCTCTTGGCCTCCGCGCCGCGACTCTCTCCATATCTCCGGCAGCAGTGGATGGGACGCACCGAGACCCGGCGGCAGCGGCGGCGGCAGCAGCTGTTTCTTCCATCACCCAGAGGATGCTCGGGCGGGCATTGCCGGCAGCCCCCGCCGCTCCTCAGCCTCCAACTGGCCAAGAAGAACCCTACACACACAGCGCTCGGATAAGGAGTCTGCAGCGCTCCCTCGACCGCTCCGCTTCCGGCATCAGCCGCTTCTGGCCAACGAGGTCTGGGACAGAAGAAACCCCTACCGCCACCGCCGCCGTACCGGGAGGATGCTGCTACCAGATTACCCTACGCGGAGCGGCCGCGACGCGCTCGGGCCAGCCTCTGCGCGGCTTCTGCCAGGCGGCGCCCGGTTGGTGCGAGCCGCCGTCTGTCGCTGCGGCTCCTCCCCTTCGCCGCGCTGCACTCCTCCGCCGCGCGTCCCGCGCCCGCCCCCCCCCCCCTCGCTAGCCCCCCTCGCAACACCGGCTCCCGCCGCCACAGCTTTAGGGACTGAAGAAGCAGGGCTGGATTTACTGCGGTGCTGCTTGGGCCGCCATCCTCGCGCTGGAGGCCGTAACAATGCGTGCGCAGAGCACCGGAGCGCGGACACGGGGTTCAGACCCCTCCGGCGCCACGAGCTCTGGGTGACTTAGATTCTCCGTGCGGCTGCCGGGCTCAGCTGCACATTTTTGCTCTCGGAAAGAGTAGGTGATAAAGTTTGGGCAGAAATCCCCAGCGGCCGCCCACTCTCCTCTTCCCTAGGGGTTGGTACCGCCTTGCCCCTCCGGAAACCGGGGACGCACCCGCGCGCAGCAGTGCTTGGAGGACGCCGAGCGCCGCTCGCAGGCTTTCTACTACCGGCTCGCGCGTTCCAGCTGGCCTGAGGTTTCTCCCTCACCGAGGAAGTAATAAATGTTTCCGACCCCAGGGTCAAAAAAGACGTTGCCCGGGCACTGTGCCGGTGGGTGCCTTCTCCAGGCTTTACTCCAAGTGTGGATTAGGGCTGCTTTGGGCTTATAAGGTCCGCAGCAGATGCTCTCCCCGCCTCAGCTTGGAATGTTGCGACCGCTGTGACTGACGTCCTCGAAAACGGGGGTACGGGGAGATGACCCTTTGTTTTAATTTACAGTAAAATACTTGTCTTGCTTCTTGGCTTCAAAGATGAGATCAAACGATTTGATCATAAAGGAAACACTGTTGTTAAAGTGTAAGATCATTTTTGAGTTAGTTTAATACTTTTAAAAAAGAAATAATGAGGAAAAGCTTCTCTCTCTCCCCCTCCCCCCACCTTAAGTGAACCAAAGAACACTAAGCCATAACCTCAGTTTCAGCCGTTAAAATGGGACAAGTATAATAGCCTCCGGTAACTGAAGGTAATAATGTGTTAGGTGCCCAGATGTTTAAAGCCCAGTGAAGGCCTTGGCTGAATGCGAAAAGACCCGAAGCTCCTGGGCCGAATGAATGCTGCAGATCTGGAGGCGTTTTGTCCCGTCCCAAGAAGTTTTTAGCAGTTTGACAAAGTTAATGCAAATTTATTTTTGTGCTATTTTGGACAGCCTTTCCCAGCCAGAGGATCCCTCAAAATTTAAAATGTGCTTCTTGCACCATTATTCTTCAGTGAGTCTTATAGAATCTTCTAAGTGCAAGGACTCTGGAAAGTAAACATAACTCATGTGGTTTTTCAGGGGAGAAAAATGTTCAAAGAACTTGACTTAACCTTGTTTTCCAGAAAAATTCTTAATGCTACAAGCAGCGGTTGTATTTGCCCCACCCCCACCGTAGCCCTGATAAAGTGAAAGGATAAGGCAGATTCAGTGCAGATAGAGGGAGAGGAGAACTGGAACTGGAATTTTATATGCCGCTTTCTCAAGAAGGCTAGCATTACCTCTAGCAGCAGGTCAGGAGAGACAGGCCCTTTTAATCCCTGTTTACAGGTGAAGATGGTAGAGTTTAACTGAATGACACCCATTTCTTCATTTCAGGA
This sequence comes from Mormoops blainvillei, assembly GCA_004026545.1. Classification (NCBI taxonomy): domain Eukaryota; kingdom Metazoa; phylum Chordata; class Mammalia; order Chiroptera; family Mormoopidae; genus Mormoops; species Mormoops blainvillei. The sequence continues at coordinate 285,698 of PVJD01000378.1, read as the reverse complement.
TCTACCTGCCTCCATTCACCTGCTGTCTCAAATGTCCCTGTCCCTTCTTCCTTCTGCCCTTTCCCCACAAAAACTGAAGTTGTATTAGCAACTATTAAAGACCGTATTAGCAGTCTATTAAAAGACTGATGGAAGAGAGAGGGAGTTGGGAAGGAAAGAAAATCTCAATCTTAGTATTCAGCATGATTCCAAGAAAAAATAATTTCTAATAATTCTAAATTACTCTCTGGCTTTGTGATTACTTGAAAAGCATATGAATTGCAGTTACTTGAGGTAAAGATCCTTTTTAAAACAATTGTTTGCGTAGAAACAATTTTGTGGCAATTTCATAACGCTTTATTACAGCTGGCAAAAATAGTAAATGCATGTGCCAGTCGCTCCCACGTGAGTGTTCAGCTGGCGTAAATTCACAGGTTCCGGCATCTCCACCCTCTCCTTGCTTGCAAACTTTTTACCATTTTTGTTCAGAAATTCCTTTCATTTTAATCCACTTACCCTTTTAGCATAATAATGATCCAGACATACATTAAGTCACAGAATAATTTCATTGGTAGAGGAGTGTCATGCCACAGGGTTGTCCTTAATTTCAACCTTTTCCAGGATGCCCCTTTGCACTCTCTTCTCTAGTGTCTATAATGTGGAAAGGAAACTGCTATTGGAAACTTTCTGTGGCCTTTCGCTAATCCCAGACAAACAGGGGACCTAATATTTTGAGGTGCTGTAGGCCCAGTACCCAGCCTGTGAAATACAGAAGAGAGATCTTTCCAGACCTTCATAATCTGAATTGGGAAAAGATGTAAGGCTGAGTTGCCTGGACAGTTCCCACCTAGGCTTGTCTGTGTCTCTGGGACCTGCAAGGTTCACCTTTGGAGAGCGTCTGCCCCTAAACACCAAGATAGATTCAGTCACTCATATTTTCAGCAAATAATACATTTTCAGCAAATAATACATTTTCAGTGGAACTTGAGTACACAGAATTGGATTAATCATAATCCTTGACTTTTTTTTTTAATCCTCACTCAAGGGCATTTTTTCATTGCTTTTCGAGAGAGACACAGAGGGAGAGACAGAGACGGACATTGATTGGCTGCTTCCGGTACGCATCCCCAACTGGGGATCAAACCAGCAACCTAGGTATGTGCCCAGACCAGTGAATAGGACAGTGCTCCAATCAACTGAACCACCCAGCCAGGGCCATAATCCTTGATTTAAAACATGCTGTCGTCATTAGTCCAATGGCGACCCTTTTATATTTTACATGATTTTAAATAACATTGAATACTCATCAAACCATTATACAACAGAACACAAAAACCCCAGAGGTAACCACTCTACTTCACTTTGTTTAAATATGTAAGTAAAATAGTCAAGTGCCAAAGGGGTGGGGGTGGGGGACTTTCCTTAACTGTCAAAAGAAAGAAATAGCCTCAGTAGTCTTCTGATTATTAAGGAAATGAAGCAGTCATTTAAAATCTTCCCATAAGAAAGACAGCTGGCCCAGAGGGCTTTAAAGATGGTTCTGCCAGACTCAGGGGCTAGATTATTTCTCTCTTATCCAAACTCTTTCAGAGAATAGAAAGCAAGGGAACGCTTCCCCAGCTCATAATAACTAGACAGAAAATAACAAGAGGGAGATTTCAGAGTACGAAATAGGTCCTTTTCACTGATTGATATATACATAAAACTCCTAAATAAAATATCAATAAAGCAAATCTAATTGAGTGTGGGAATAAACACAGTATACTACAACCAAGTTGTGTTTATCCCAGGAATATAATGATAACTTAATACTGATAAATATTTATTGAGCACCTTCAGGGTGCCAGGTGCTGGTCTAACCCTGTGGGGTGCAGAAGTGAAACAGGCCTGGTTCCTACTCATGGAATTTACTCTGTAAAGTGGGAGACATTCAGTACACATACATTTAAACATAAGATTACTTTAGAGAATGGTAAGTGTTAAGGAGGAAATACAATAGATCAAAGTTGAAGAGAATGACTAGAAGCATCTACTGTAAGTTGGGGAGGTGACCCTTGGGAAGAGCAAGGAGGCAGCTTGGTGAAAACCGAGGAGTCTGACATGTGGATGATGCAGCCAGTGCAGAAGACCTGAGCTAGGGATGAGGTTTACCTGTTTAAAGGATAGCAAGAGGGCCAGCGGGATGCCCTCCTATGGTCACCTAATTGAGGTGTGTCCTGGCTTACAATACCCGAAGGGGTTTCCTTAACTTTAGACTTCACAAAGCAGTTTGTTGAGAAGCACAAAAAAGATATGGGAGAAGTGTGCTCTTGGGAAGTGGGCTTATTCCAAGAACATAAGTAGCTAATTGTCAAATGTGTCACCCTGTTGTTGTCCTTGTTTGAGCACCACTCTCCTCCCCAGACTCTACCTACACATACTCAACCTTCCAGTATCTTTGCTTTAGGACCCAGCTCAGCTGTCTACTTCCTGGGTCTCACCCCAGCCTTGGAGGTTGGCAACAAAGCCGTGGCGTTTTTCTCTGCAGTTTTTCCTTCTAGACGTTAGTAGATAAGGGCAAGCTAACTGGACCAGCAGATGTTCCCCTGCCATGACGAGAGACAGCACTTTCTCTAGTCTGCCAGCCATTTGCCTACTGTCCCTAGCAGACATCCTCTTGGGTTCTGCCTGTTCTCATCCATTCTCCATAGCATCTGAACCACCCTCCCCTGTTGGATGTGGCTTTGCTGAGATCTTTGGCCAAGATACATACCCCTCCTCCCAGGGGCATATATGTGACCCAGGCTCAGCCAATTGGATGTTCTGTCCATGAAAGTTCCATTCATTCCTTCATTCAGTCTATAGGTATTGAGATCCTACTATGTGCCAGGCAATCTGAATCTTCATCAGAAAGACCAAGAGATGGAAAACAGTTGCAGTCTGTCATCCCAACAGTGGCGCCCTAGAGAGATGTTTCATTATTCTTCCAGAAGGGACCCTGCCCTTTGTAAACCTATTATGTGGGGTTTTTTTTAGATTCTGTGAGTTACTCCAAATGTATCCATAAATTTCTCCCTCCTCCTCATTAAATTCATCAAAGACAGTTTCTGTTACTTATAACCAAAACTTCCTAACGGGCATAGTGGCTTACAGATTTAGTTTCATTCATGCTTTACCTTTGTGTCTAATTCTCCATCTACCGTTTTTAATAAAATTTTTTATTAATTTATTTTAGAGAGAGGAAGGGAGAGAAACGAGGATTTGACGTTCCCCTATTTATGCATTCATTGGTTGCTTCTTGTATGTGCCCCGATAAGGGACTGAACCCATGGCCTTGGAGTGTCGGGACAGTGCTCTAACAAACTGAGCTACCTGCTCAGGGCTCCATCCGCCCTTAAAGCAGTGTGTTCTCTTTTGAGTTCCCACCTTTAAATTCTAGTATATAGCCAGCCAGTGACCCTAAGGAACTGCAGCCTGGCCCGCACGCCAGCGCTCACACCTTGGCCTGGCCCTGTTCATCACTAGCAGTGGCTGGGCTGCTCACTTTTAACTCCTGACCCCATTAGCTACGCAACCAGGACTGCTCTCACTCTAATTAGCATTCTGTTTTAGTCAGATTTATTTCCACATTCAATTAGAGACCACATCTAATCATTAGTATGTTCTAACTTCTGGTCCCAAGGACATGTCGGGCTCTTTTATTTAATTATAGTCCTCTTATTTAAATATATATATATATACACACATATGGGATGTGGGGTGGCCCATAAAAATAAATATAAGGAAATTAACTAAAGGAAAACTAACATGAAGCCAGGGGTGTGTATAACAATATGGTCTGTATAACAATTCATCCCATGAGGTCCTGTGCAATTGCTAAAGATTAGGTTAAAAAAAAAAATAGGGCTCTGAGCTTCCTAGTAGCAAGAGCAAAGAAGAAAATAGGAAATTTGCTCAGGAGATTGACAGCTTTGTCTACCATAGAGAACTAGGAAAAAATTTTATCCTCTATTGTAAGCTTAACTCATGTGATTTCTTTCTTAACTACTTTACTCACAATACTAGCACAGTGTCTGATGTGTAAGAGCTCAGTAAACATTTCGGCTGACTTTCTATGGATCCTTATAAGAATTATGTAGTATAGAAAGTAGACTATGTCTTTAAATATGTCTCTAAATTTATAATGAAAATGACTATAGAGTTGGGGCAGAGGGTTCTTATAAGCCCAGTCAATGCAATCTAATAGCATACTGTCAATATTGAGTTCACTAAAAGCAATTTCTGTGTGGACTCCATCCACCTCTCCGACAGCCTGGCCTGCTGGCTCATCCCAACAGTCTGCATGAAGCTGTTTATCATGTCTAAAGTGCTTGGGGATGAGTAACTTCCAGGGGAAGGCTTCTTGGAGAAACTATTGCCTAGAAACAAAAAACCCAGCTTCTGTCATCACTTTCCACATCTCCATGCAGTCAAAAATACCCCAACGGTAGTAAAAGCCACCTTGTGCCCTCCTCAGCTAGAAAGTGGTCTTACAGCACGTTGGGAATTTCTCACTTGCCCTGCTTTCACCTCAGCGTGCCAGCACTTGTCATTTAGGAACACACTGAGACGGGGCTGAAGCAGGAGCACTCAGTGTGCCTTGCTCTGACCCTTGCCCTTGTCCCCAGTCTGGGGTGCCAGTTTGCGGGAATTCCTCCTTGGAGTAAACCAGTTCTCTCCACGGAGAGCCTGTGCCCTGACCGTTGGGTGCTTAGAAGCCATTCCTCCCTGGACCCTCTGAGAGGTGGCCATCACCCTCACTGTGGACCTCTGGACCCAACTCCCACCTAAACCTAATCAGTCAGGAGAGATGACTCTCACTGTGTGTTTTGAAACACAGCATCTGCAAATGTGGACAAGCGTTGATTTTTGTTCCATGCTCAGAAATGCTTTAAAAATAATCAACCAGTCACCAAGTCACCTGCCATAAAGAAGCAGAGATAACATCACACTAGTTGAAACTCTGTGGCACATCCACATGGCTCTGCAGCAATCAAATTCTGTTTAAAACACACAAAGGATGTCTAGTGTAATACCCTCAGGCCTTCAATGTGACTTCTACCTCAGTTACCACAGTATCTGATAAAAGGCTGTCAACTAGAAAATTCTCTCTGTATTGACAGGAGGAATTGAGTTCCTTGAGATTTAGAAACAAGATATAGTGGCTCATCTACAGAATTTGGAATCGGCCCTGGATTCAATTTCCTGCAAATTTACTTGCTAGTCCTGTGTCCTTGGATTAGATATGTAATCTCTTGAGCCTCAGTTTCCCATCTGTAATATAGGGATCACAATAGCCGCCTCATAGAATGGCTAGAAAAAGCCAGGGAGAGTGAAGAGTAAAGCACACGGCCTGGCACAGAGAGGTCAGTAAATATCGGTTTGGCCAAAAAGTCCATTTAGTTTTCTCCACAAACTAAAGGACACATTTTTCATTTTCACCAATAACTTTATTGATTTGGATATTTTGAGTATGTCAGCTATCTCCCACGTGGTAGAACATGGATTGTTCTCAATTAATGTCTCAATTTGATCTCTATCATCTTCACTCATCGACCCGACTGTGGAGCGTCCTCCAGCAAGGAATCTCCAGCACGAAACTGCACAAACCACGTGACACGTTCAATCAGTCACAACACTTTCTCCATACGCTGCACAAATCTTTTCTTGTGTTTCAGCTGCGTTTTTACCTTTCTTGAAATAAAGCATAATATGCTGAAAATCTTGCGTATTTTCTCCCATCTTCAATATTAAAATGGCTACACAAAAACTCACCAATTTTGATTTCTTTTTTAAATGCACGCTGATATGACAGCTGTCAAAACACAATCTAATAAAATTGTTTCAAATGAAGTTAAAGACAACTAGGTGCTACTAGAGTTATCTTATGAAAAAAAACAAATGAACTTTTTGGCCAACCCAATAATAATTCCTGCTCCCACATCAGGTGAAGGGCCTCTTCTCCTTACGGAGGAATGAAGTATGTTAAAAGAGCTCGGGGTCTACAAAAAAGAAGGACGCCATGTCACTTTCTTTTACCCCTTTTTTGTTAGGGACATTTGGGGATTTGGTCTGGTATGGGCTTTTTTTCAGGATGAGGAGCGTTCTGGTTGAGACTCGTAGAAAGATGGGGAAAAGGGTTCAACGGTTAACAGAGAAATAGGGTTCATCCCAGTGGGAGCTGCGCTGGCCTTGACACCCGCTGGACCTTGCTTCTCCATGTGTGGACCAGCTGAATCGAGGTCTCCTAACAGCTTGTAAGAAATGCAGAATTTCAGGCCCCAGACCTCTTGCATCAGAATCTGCATTTTATAAAACCAAATTGAATCATCAGTTACCCACAGAGTGCTTTCCTTTGAATAATTAGCCAAGTGTTATAGAAATAATAATAAAAGAAATTCTAGCCATAGTCCCTGGCCTCAAGGTGCTTACTTGCAGAGGCAGAGAACAAAAGGATACAACAAAGTTAATCTTTTAACTCTCAAATTCAAGACGATCATAGAAATAGAACTTCAAGGAAGTACAACATTCACTCTAAAACTGAAAGAAGTCTACTTCTAAATATCATTTTTGTGCTTTCTAAGTGAGTTTCCAAAATTGGACTCTTGATCAGAACAAATCTATGCAGGAGACATATTGATGACCTAGGCCCATCACTGGAGAAAAAAAAAATGCCCGAAAAGGAATATGAGCATGTGGATTCGTTCAAGGAATGTTTTCTCTCTCTCTCTCTCTCTCTCTCTCTCTCTCTCTCTCTCTCTCACACACACTCACACACACACACACACACCCCTTGCATTAGAACAAGATTCCTGAGTAACTGGTCTGCCCATTAGGTTTGGGAAGCGCAACAGCAGCCGCTTTGGTGTGTAATGGTGGGTAAACACCTCCAACAAATAACTCAGGGTAGTGCTGATGGGTGGACATTGGTTCCCCCAACCTTTTCTGTTACACTAGGTTATCAGGTGGCTAGTAGAGGCTTCTCCGGGAGCAGCTGTTAACCCGTGCAGCGTAAACTTAGAAGAGATTTCTCCGTCCCCCGATTCTCTGCCGCAGGTACAGCCCCATGTCAGGTTGCACAGCCAGTGAGCAGATATTGGGGCTTTTGTGCAGTGCCCAAGCTGCACAAACTCTGAGGGCCCGTTTTTAGCACAAAAATAAATAAAATAATATTTACAAATTTCCAGAACTAGTCCATCACTCACTACTTTGCTATTTACCGAAAGCAATACAAATAGGTGCTTGGCTTGCATTAAACAAAATGAAAAAGAAATTATGGCCGGATTTAATTACAGTAGCAATACACTGTGACACCAGTTCTTTCTGAAGAAAGACAAGATTTTTAGACACATCATGAGTCTCAGTATCCATGACAGCAAATTTCATTCTAGGCAATGTTATATCCGTTCTTGTAACTTATAGAAAACTATTATGCAAAACACAGCAATTTTGCATAGGTGACCTCCATGCCCATGTGTTTAATTTCTGCAGTGTATTGGTAAATGAAGTGGAATGGGACAGTTTTGAACTATGTTGTCTTGACAAGCACAAGACAGAAAATCCCACAGGGAAAAACATGAGAAAGAAAGTGGCTCTCAACCTAAAGAGTTCTGTTCTGCATCTTCTCTGCTCCATAGTGAGGCTTCCTCCCCACCCATAACCCCCCACCCTCATCTTCTGTGGCGGTGTCTGAGTTCTGAATAACCAAAGTTTTATGTCAACTCTTTCTCCTTTGGCTCAGATCTTGCCTAGTTACATGCTGAAAAGTTGGATGCAATTTTGGCTCCAAATGTAACATCTCATTAGTTTTCAGATGATATATCCTTGTCCTTTTACAGATACCTCTTTTCTCAGTCAAGACATAACATGTGGTTTTATTTACTTCAAAGGAGTAACCTTTCAGCTCAAGCACAGTACTGTGACATCCATTTCTAGAGCAAAAATGTTTTGTTGATTTGTTGAACTGTTTACTTTCCTTTGCCTTGTTAGCTGTCTATTTTTATGCAAGATTTCATTGTTAGGACACAACTTATTATGCAGAAAAGTCTTTTCTGCAAACTCGTGTCCCACTTACAGTTTTTGGGAGGCAATCTGCATTTTAATGTCACAGGTCAAATTCCAATCCAATAAATATCTAAAGTAGCATTCATATGAAAATATACTGTTTTCTTCATCTCTGGCCAATGTCCCATTTGTCATTTATTTCAGCATTTAATTGGCTTGATGAAGTTTCAGTAAAACATAAGAAATTAGGAATTTATTGTATGGAGATATCTGTTTTGATTTTTATGACAAACACCTGGGTTCATCCAGATTTATCTTTTCATCACTATTTTAATAATGGATATTTTGTTTTATTTCCCCCAAATGTTCCCTGTCCAGGATGTAGAAAACCGGTGGACTTTAGACCTACTGTTTCAGTTCATGGTTTTTACTCGTTATGGAGAAGCCGTTGCTACCAACCAGACTGTGTGCCCAGCGAATGAAGATTTGATGTATCATTACAGCATTATAGTACCTGGTGTTTTACTTGACAAAATGGCAGTGTCAGCAATGTGAGAGCAAAAATCCCTCATGACAGAAGGAAGCCCTCTCTGTCTGGTGAAAAGAAATTCTCAATTCTTTCCACAAAAGAACTTCCAGTCAAAGAAAAAGTCTCATAAGAGTTTATTTGAGCCAAACTGACAACAATTGCCAGGAAGCAAAATCTCAGCGGATTGAGAAAATGTTCCAGAGAATGGCAGTTTTGCAGTTTATTTTATATATTAGAATCAAAGGAGGAGACGTAAGGGGGTTACATGAAATCCAATGGTGGTAACTTAGGGAGGTGGGGAAAAGCAAAACAGGGAAATTTCTTGGATAAAAAGTAAAATGGCGAGACACGCTTCTTTTACATTGGTGGGAACAGTATAGTTAACTACGACAGCAAGTAGAGATGGCATAACAATGAGGGGTTCTGTGGTTTCTGCTCTGGTGGGAGTTTGTGCCCTGAGGGGTCTGGAAAAGATCACTCTGACATTCCAAAGGTATATTACCTTAGATGGAAAAAGACAATAGACAGGCTCAGTTAAGGTAAAGATTGACCTTTGTTAAGGAAGCTACAGGCCTAGAACATGACTATCCACCATGACTTGCTTTTAGTTATGAAGTTTTCATTTCAGACCATCCTATGTGGTTACTTTTGGTCTCTGAGCTTGTAAGCTTAAGTTTAGTTTGTGGCCCCTTTTTAATCCACAGTTCCCCCTTTTGGTCATAAATCAGTCTGAAGGATGCACTGATGACAAGCTTTTGGTTGGATAACATGGTCCCATGGTGCTAGGAAGACTCATTCCTAGGAAGTCTTAGTTCCTAGGTTTGTCTCATTCAACCGGGGACTGTTGGAGATGTGGCAAGATCATAACCTCAGACGGCAGTCAAGGCCAAATTTTCCAAAAGGAAAGGCAGGTGAATGTGAAGCAGTCAGGTCCTATAGATCTTCATTAAAAATATTCTGGATCACTCCTAATCATTGAGTTGCCATGATCCGAGTTGTTTTGCCATTTGTCTTAAGTTTTGTTTTTCTGAATCTAATATAACATTTACATACATACTAGGAAAAGAGCAACAGTATTAAACTAGTAACACTGATTAGAAACAGAAAATGTCCAATAGTAGACAATGATGAGTCTGAAGAGAACAAACATCCCAGCCAAGGAACCTTTAATATGTATCATCATAATTTCTTATTAAGCCAATAATAATTTTTTCTCTTTCATGCACTGCCACTTACATTTCATGATAAGTTTGGCCAGGTGAATGAAGATTCTCTACTGTTTCATAATCCAAAAGCTCTAATATTTATTCTGACCAATTAGTTTCCATTGAAATGACTAATGGGGAGGATTAAGTTCAATTTCCCAATACGTTGGACTTTCAGTATCAATATTACTGTAGGTTTCATTAACCACAGGCAAAATTATTTTTCCTATAAAATATATTATATTTATAATATTTATTAATAAATATAATATTTATTAAATATTATAAATATACTTATATTTATAATACTTATATAAGTATTACACCATATTCTTGTAGCATTTAATATATAATAAACCTGGTGTCATTACAATAGAAATCACATAGTATAACAGAAGAATTTTCTAACCCCTGCCAACAAAAATGTCCATTTCCCATATACTGAATATTGTTATTTGTTGAGTAGATACAATAGGCCAGGATTGGGTGAATTCAAAATTCCATATAGACTGGGGACATAACCATTCACCTTCCCAGTTTTCACAATCAGACAATGAGATGGGTTTCCATTTTCTGTTAGTTTTTAACCTAGCCCATCTACTCCCCATTGGAAGAATTCTAGTATTATTGAAGACGGTCTACACACCAGCCAATTGAACTACTGAGAATCTTAGCTCAGGATTTAGCCGAGGTACCTGGGCTTTTAAGATACTATGCCTTTGATCACATTTTCCAAATAAAATTTTCCAAAATCCAGGGGAACCATAAGAGTCCCATAAGTGTCTTACCTGGGCATCTGCATGTATTACAGTCAGCTGTAATGCCTTATAGCTACTTCAGATTCCATTTGCTTTAGCATAGACAATAGGCCCTGTTGAGTTCCCATTGTGGGGTTCGTGCATGAGATTTTATAGTCTGTTGAGTCCATTCTGTCCATGGAGCTAAGGCCTCATTGTCTTTCTGTGCTGCTTTCTACCCTTTTCCTTCTTGAAACAATGTCCCCTCTATATGTCCTATGTTAGATAAAGAGTCTTTTTCTAATGAATGTCGTTCTTCATTAACTGAAAGTTCAGCTTGTTCCAGAAAACCAATCCTCCAAAGTATTCCCCTTTTATTTCTTATAGAGGGCCAATGTTGTTGGATCCAAAAGGAATATTGTTGCTACGGGGTGGCTATGGCCTGGGAGCAATTGGGGTATACCAAATGAATCCAAAGTGTTGAATTTCCCACACCATAATCAAATGAGTAGAGGTAACCCCAAAATAAGCTACAGTTTGAGTATTCCACGGAGCTTCCCACAAGCATCCAGAACACAAGGAGGGTAGGGTAGTTACAGACATATCTACTCACCAAGTAATCCCAATAATTCTAAAATGTGGACTCATTGATTTTTTCCCCTGTTTTATGGGCACCAAGGCACAAGAGCATGGCTAGTGAGTCTAAGGACAGGGCAGGCTGCTGCAAGCCTTTTTCTTCATACCCAGGTATTTTTCTTAACTTTTTATCATCCATTCCTATAGCCATACAATGCTCATCTAAATTAGATCCATATATAATTTTACCAGGGGAATTTTATATGGTAGGTGTTCTTGAAGGTATTTGGTTGAGATGGGTCTTTTATAATAGATATATCCAGGAAAAAATATAACAAAATTTATATTAATAGTAGGAGAAGAACAATGGGTGGCTAACAAGGCATTAACATCATTATCATAGCTGACAATCAGAATATCATTGTTTAGGAAGTGGAAGAGATTAGCAGGTACCCAAGTTAAATTTTTCATATTCAATAAAGAAAGAGGTAGGACGAGGGAAGCTCATCGGTGGGGATATAAGCTGAACGGATCAATAAGGGAGGGGCTCTGGGGAGACAGATATTGTTTCCATTAGGAAACCATAATGAGGATAATGACAATGTAAGAACAATTTTCCTATACTGTCATCGATTAATAATTAGATGATATAAGAGCAAGGTTTAGAGAAATTCAAAAAACCAAATTTAACTATTATTATTAGCAGGCAAAAAAAGTGATTAAACATATGTCTCTGAGTTCAACAACAATTTGTGGGCATACAGGTCTTGTTGATGTGTTGGGATAGCTGTGTGCCTTCAACGTCAGTGGCTTCTCATCCTTGAAGAAAGAGTCTTTGATCTCTGCTCTAGGTGGACGCAAGTATCAAAGACAGCAGTAGATGTCCATAAATGATTAGGTATCATTTTTAGATGTGAAATGTGAATCCATGAGTTAACCCCTTTGAATTTGGCTGCACATGGGCATTAGTAACACCTGATAAGGTCTCTTCCTACAAGGTTTTATTTGATATATTTTCCAGTAAGCAAAATCTCCTGGTTGTAAGCCTTTGTCTTTGAAATCTTTGTCTTCCAGGAGGTCGCTGTGGAAAGAATCGGTTACTAATTTATTAGTCCTTTTTAGCTGGTGAATAAGCCCTTGACAATAATGCAGAATGTCTCCTTTTAGTAAGGTCCATTCATATGCATCTCCATCCAGAAGCATGGGGTGGCCAGTGACTATTTCTTAAGGAGAAAGATGATGTTTACCAAAAAGAGTAGATCCCAGACTGAGAAGCTTTTGGGCCAGGGGAGCATTAGAATCTCATGAAATTTTGGCTAGTTGAATTTTGATTGTACCACTGGTACATTCCATCAATCCAGAGGTCTGGGGATGATAAGCACAATGAAAAGGCTATGGGCTAGGCCAAATATTACAGATGGACTATATTGCTTGCCCAGAGAAATGAATCCTTTGGTCACTATGTAACCCAGAGGGAATTCCCCAATTGGGAATTATTTTTTCCAATAATAATTTTACCTACCATTTAGGCTACTGCTGTCCTTCAAGGGGCAATGCCTCAACCCAGTGAGAAAGCATACAAACCATAACTAATATATATTGATAACCCTGAGATGGTGGTATTTGGGTAAAATCCAATTGCCATACCTCATATGGACCTAAAAGAAGTGGGAGATGTCCTTGGGACCCATGGAGTGGTTTTCCTGAGTTATATTTTGCACAGAGAGAACACTCGCTATACACATTATGAGCTACAGTGGGATAGGTTTTCCAGTAATGTTATTTACTCCATGACTTTGTCTTTTCAGGACCCCAATGTTTTAGCTTACGTACATGTTGAAATGTACGCAGTTCAACCGCCATAGGCAAGACTGATTTCTGATTGGTTCCAAGCCACATCTGTTTGCCTGGTTGAAGTCTCCTCCTTTTTGTTGCCACATCCTCTTTTATTCTTCCATAGCAGCCATTTCAATCTTCTTTTATCTCATGGCATACATAAACTAATTACTAAAATTCTATAGCACACCAAAAAATATATATTTTTTGTTGACCTGACAAGAATAATAGATATAATTTTGATTCATTCACACTGGATGGCTATTGTGTTGGCTGTTGTCATTTTTTCATTTGACAATCTAAGGGAAAAGAGGTCAGTGCCCCTGACTAAATAGTCAGGTATTGCTTGTTTTAAAAGTTCTTGCGGCACACCAGTTAAAAATCACTCTTCTGTCACCGGCCATTAAAACTGTAAGAGATACCGTGACTGGTGTGGCTCAGCAGGTTGGGCATCGTCCAACAAACCAAAATGTCATTGGTTTGATTCCTGGTCAGGGCACATGACTGGGTTGTGGGCCAAGTCCCCATTAGGGGGCATGCAAGAGGCAACTGATCAATGTTTCCCTCTCTCCCTCCCTTCCACTCCCTCTAAAAATAAATAACTAAATTTTTTTTTTAAACTGTAAAAGAGCCTTTCATTGATTTAATAGGAAGTATGGAGCATTCTCAGGTCTAGATAATTTGGCTTTTTAATGCTGCCTGTCTAGCTGTAACATCATTTCCTTTTTGCTTCCATGGTGGCAGCTTTAGAATGCCCTGGAATTTTGAGAACTGCCACTTGTTTCAGTTGCTGTGTGGCATCTAATAATTCTGCAACCTGTTTTCTATTCTTTATGAGCTGCCCTGAGGAAGTAATGAAGTCTCTCTGCTTCTGCAACTTTCTGAACTCATGCACTGTACCAAAGGCACAGCAACTGTCTGTGTACATATTGGCTATTTGATCTTTGGCCATTTGACAAGCCTGAGTTAGAGCAATTAATTCAGCTTGCTGAGAAGATCTTAGTTTAGGTAGGTAAGAGCGTTTTGTTATGTCCGCTATGGAAGTCATTGTATACCAGCTCAATAATGTCCCTGGTCATCTTTTAGATAAGATCCATCTGTAAACTAAATTAAGTCAGCATTGTCAATATAAGCTTTAAATCAATCATTCCTAGGAAAAAAGGTAGCTAGTAAGCAAAACATAGTCACAGGGGTCTTCATTCTGTAAAGAGGGCAGTAAAGTTGCTGGGTTAAGACTGTTACATGGATTTGTGGTGGTGAACACATAATACAATATACACATAATGTATTATAGAACTGTACATGTGAAACCTATAGAACTTTGTTAACCAATGTCACCTCAGTTAATTCAATAACAAAGACTGTTATATTGAGTTAAATTAATATTAGGCATAGAAAGCAAGAGTACTTCGTAAGAAGCCAGTCAACTGACAGAGAAGTATTAAGTGTGATGAGAGTTCAAAGAAGATTCAACAGAATGAGGAACATAAAAGGTTAAAGGAGAGCCCATAACTATTTCTTCTGTTTGTTTGCACAACACGGCTGTAGCTGAGATGACTGTCATGCAGGAAGGGTGCCCTTTGGCAACTAAGTCTAGTTGCTGACTATAATATGCTATAGGTCTAAGATGATCGTCACATCTTTGAGTCAGAACTTTTAAAGCATCTCCTTTACCTTCATGTGTGAAAAGGAAAAAAGGAAGTTTATAATTAGGGTGTCCCAGAACAGGAGATTTAGATAATACCTCTTTTAGAGCTTCCACAGGTTGTTTACCTTTGTGATTCCATTGGATTTGTTCAGGTTGACCTGATTTTAATAAGACATATAGAGGCTGGGCCATTAATGAAAAATTTGGAGCCCAGTTGCCACAGTTTTCAGTCAGACCCAGGAATCCTCTATGTTTTTTCTTGTTTTTGGAAGAGGAAACAATAGGATTCCTCTGAGTCTTTCGGGGTTCATTAGTAGCCCATCTTTAGATGTTAGATAACCAAAGTATTTTACTTGGAGCAAACAGAAATAAAGCTTTCCTTTGAGACCTTATGTCCCTTTATGGATAGCTGTTGTAATAGATAAATTGTATCCTTTTGGGAGCCTATTATATCCTAGAGCATAAAGGTAAACCATCCACATATTAGATTAGAATGGAATCTCTGGGAAAATCAACATCATTTACATCAGCTTTTAGTTCTGAGAGAAATAGGTGGGACTCTGTATATCCCCAGGACATTACAGTCCAAGTAAATTGGCAATCGTCCCAGGTGAAAGCAAAGAGATATTTACTATCTTTGTCTACTGGAATGCTGAAAAAGGCACTACATAAATTTATTACTGAAAAATACTGGCAGTCCGCAGGAATGGCTAATAATAGGGTACGTGGATTTGGAACCACAGCATGTCTGGGAGTAACTGTCTTATTTATAGTTCTGAGATCCTGTGTAAATCTCTATTCTTTCCATTTTGTTTCTTTACTGGTAGGACAGGAGAATTACAGGGGCTTATACATGGAATTATAAGGCCCCATTTTTAGTAATCTTGTGTAATGGGCTCATTTCAGCTAGTACATCAGGTGTTAAAGGCTATTGGCAAATATTAGGTAGAGGCAAAGGACTGTCAGTAGTTATTTCAATAGGAGTGGCTGGTTTAATCTTACCAATATCTGTACCGGAAAGGGCCCAAAACTATACTGGAACATCCTGCAACAAACGTTCAGTCTCAACATAAGTTTCCTCTTGTGGAGGCCCCTTTAAGATCATTATTTTCTCAATTGGTTCAGTATTTAGTTTATTTAGTTCTAAATACATTTCACCCTTCTAGAAGAAAGATATGAGGATGGTTTCAAGAAAATCTCTCCCTATCAGGTGAATTGAGGCAGATTTGACTAACCAAAATATATACGGTCCCATAACATTCCCTAGTTGGAGGGGAACAGGTTGTGATTTAGAAACAGACATTGGGGGGCCCTAAGATGGTAGCCAAGTAGACGAAAGCTGAGTCCACTTGCTCTTGTTCCAAACTCAAATTTTTGGCTTATCTTCTGTCAATTAACCCAAACAATTAATGGCATCTTAGCTGATATGAAGTTTTGAAGCCAAGGAGTACAGAAGTAGATTTGTACCACCTGATACTACTATTTCCCTTTCTTCACCTTATTTCTATTCCCTACTCTTATTATTTCTCCTCCTTCTACCCTCTCAAAATCATTTTTCCTTCCTTTAGTCATCTCATATTCTTTTGTAACTTTCTTATAATAGTCTTATTCACTTTCCACCTTTATTAATCTCTGCTCATTTGTTGTTGATATTGCTGTTTTGTCAGTGGGGGGGGGGTGTAACTTGGCTGGTGTGGGTTTTGTTTTTTGTGTTGTTTTGTTTTGTTCTGTCAGCACCTGTACAACAGCATAGGACATCAAGGAGACTGCACCACTGAGTCCCCCAGGACTTCTAAAACAGAAGGCCATCCTGCAAAGACAGGGAGTCAATGCAGGTCAATCTAATACATAGAAACAAACAAAAAGAGTCACCTCAAATGGGGAGACAAAGAAACAACCCCCCCAAAAAGGAAAGGAGGAATCCCCAGAAAAAGAGCTAAATGAAATTGAGGCAAGCAATTTATCAGACATAGAGCTCAAAGTAAGGGTTATAAAGATGCTCACAGAACTTAGTGAAAACTACAAGGAACTTAGAGGAAACTACATCAGCATGAAAAAGGACATAGAAACTATGAATTACACGCATGTGGAAATGAAGAATGAAGTATCTTAAATGAAGAAATTAAAAGCAAGCTAGATAAAGCAGAGGATCAAGTTAGCCAGCTGTAAGACAAGGTAGAAAAAAACACCCAGTCAGAGCAAGAAAACAGAAAAAGACTAAAAATAATGAAGATAGTTTAAGGGAGTTTTGGTACAACATGAGAGATACCAGAAGGAGAAGAAAATGAGCAAGGGATAGAAAACCCGCTTGAAAAAATAATGACAGAAACTTCCCTAACTTGGTAAGGGAAAAAGTCACTCAAGATCAGGAAGCAAAGAGAGTCTCAATCAAGATGAACACAAAGAGGCCCATTCCAAGACCCATCACAATTAAAACAGCAAAATTGAAAGACGAAGAAGAATCTTAAAGGCAGCAAAGGAGAAACACCTAGTAACATACAAAAGAGCACCCATAAGACTATAAGCTGATTTCTCAAGAGAAGCACTACAAGCCAGAAGGGACTGGCATGAAATAGTCCAAGTAATGAGAAGCAAGGACCCGCAACCAAGACTACTCTATCCAGCAAGGCTCTCATTCAGAATGGAAGGAGAAATAAAAAGCTTTCCAGACTAAAAAAAAAGGCTAAAAAAATAAAGGTCCACCAAGCCAGCATTGCAACAGATGCTAAAGGGACTGCTTTAAGAGGAAAGAGAAAGAGAGAGATGAACACAGGTACAAAGGGAAAAAAGGGCAATGAACAAACACCTATCAATAATAACCTTAAATGTAAATGGATTAAATGCCCCAACCAAAAGACTTAGGGTAGCTGAAAGAATAAGAAAACAAGATTCACATATATGCTATCTACAAGAGACTCGCTTCAAAACAAAAGATTCACACAGGCTGAAAGTGAAGGGATAGAACAAAATATTCCATGCAAATGGACATTAAAAAAGCGGGGTAGCAATTCTCATATGAGACAAAATAGACTTCAAAACAAAGGGCATAACAAGAAACAAAGAAGATCACTATGTACTACTTAAGGGAGTAGTCCAACAAGAGGATATAACCCTTGTAAACATATATGCACCCAATATAGGGGCACCTAAATATAGAAAGAAATCCTGGAGGACTTTAAGAAAGAGATTGACAGGACTACAGTATTTGTAGGGGATTTTAACGCTTCACTGTCAACAATGAATAGACCTTCCAAACAAAAAAAATAACAAAGATATTGCAGCATTAAACAACACTCTAGATCAAATGGACCTAATTGATATTTACAGAACATAGTCATACCTCAGTACTCGTCAACTTCAGAACTCATCACACCCTGTATTCATCTCATTTTGACAAGAAAAACATGTTTCAGCACACAGCACTTGCTTGCGGCTCATCACACTTGCTAGAAGTTGTATGAGTCATGACACCACCCCACAACAGAAAATGCTTCATCATTTATCGCATTTGGTACTTGTTCGTTTCAACACTTGGCATGAGTTCCAGGACAAATTAATGATGGGTACCAAGGTATCACTGTATTTCATCCCAAAGAAGCAAAATATACATTATTTCCAAATGCACATGGATCATTTCCAAAGAAAAATCACATGGTAAGACACAAAACAAGCCTAAACAAATTCAAGTAAATTTAAATCATATCAAGCATCTTCTTGGATCACAATGGTTTGAAACTAGGAACCAGCCTCAAGAAAAAAGCTAAAAAACAATCAAATACATAGAGGCTGAATAACATGTTATTAAATAATGAATGGGTTAACAATGAAATCAAGGAAGAAACCAAAAAAGACCCTGATTAGACTCAGCAATCTTGAGAAAGAAGAACAAAGTTGGAGGGATCACAATACCTGATATCAAACTATACTACAAGGCCACTGTAATCAAAACAGTCTGGTACTGGAGTAAGTACAGACACATAGATCAATGGAACAGAATAGAGAGCACATAAATGAACCCATGACTCTATGGTCAATTACTTGACAAAGGGGGGCACAAGCATACAATGAAGTAAAAATATGCTCTTCAATAAATGATGTTGGGAGGACTGGACTGGTCCACACACAAAAAATGAAACTAGACTACCAACTTACACCATACACCAGAATAAACTCAAAATGGATAAAAGGCTTAAATATAAGTTGTGATACCCCAAAAGTCCTAGCAGAAAATATAGACAGTAAAATTTCAGATATCTTACATAGCAATATTTTTGCCAAAGTATCTCCTAGGTCAAGGAAAATGGAAGGAAAAAAAATGGGGCTACACTAAATTAAAAAGCTTCTGCACAGCTAAAAAAATCATCATCAAAATGAAAAGGAAACTAACCATATGGGAGAACATATTTGCCAATGATACATCAGATAAGAGTTTAATCTCCAAAATATATTTAAAAACTCATAAGACTCAACACCAAAAAGACGAACAATCCAATTTAAAAAAGGGCAAAGGACCTGAATAGACACTTCTCCAAAGAGGACATACAGATAGCCAATAGGCATATTAAAAAATGCTCAACATCATTACCCATCAGAGAGATGCAAATTAAAATCACAATGAGATACCACCTCACACCTATCAGAATGGCTATCATCAATAAATCAACAAACAATAAGTGCTAGTGAGGATGTGGAGAAAAGGGAACCTTAGTGCACTGTTAGTGGAAATGCAGACTGGTGCAGCTGCTGTGGAAAACAGTATAGAATTTCCTCAAAAAAATAAAGATGAAACTGTCCTTTGATCCAGTATTCCCACTGCTGGGAATATATTGTAAGAATCCTGAAACACCCATTCAAAAGAACCTATGCACCTTGCACCCTATGTTCATAGCAGTGCTATTTACAACAGCCAAGAGTTGTAAACAGCCTAAGTGACCATCAGTAGATGACTGGATTAAGAAACTGTGGTACATTTACACAATGGAATACTACGCAGCAGAAAGAAAGAAGAATTCCTACCTTTTGCAACAGCATGGATGGAACTGGAAACCACCATGCTAAGTGAAATAAGCCAGTCAGTGAAAGACAAATACTATATATCTCCCTTATGAGAGGAATCTAATGAACAAAATAAACTAATGAGCAAAACAGAACCAGAGGTATAGAATCACGGAATAGACTGACAGCAGTAAGAGGGGAGGAAGAAGGTGAGAACTGTTTGAAAGAGGGTGAAGGGATTAATCAAGGAACATGTATGAAGGACCCATGGACATGGATAACAGGGTGGGGATGGACGATGGAGGTTAAGGGAGGGCTGGATGAAGGGGGGGCCAAGGGAGGTGAAGGGGGAAGTAATCGGAACAACTGAAAATACAAAAATAATAAAAAATAAAAACAGACACTGGTTGATTTGATATTCCTACCATTTGTATAGAAGCTTTACTCTGAGAGAGGTGGCAATTTGGATGGTTAGGTTTAAGAACAGGTAAAGTAGCCCCAGTATCTACAAGCGCCTTAGTAATTTCCTCTTTTATGGTCATTTTAATTTCTCCGAAAGTATTAGTAAAGAGAAGGGGAAATACCCTCGCATAGTCCTCAGAGCAGCCCTACACTTGCTTCTGTCTCTTTTCTTTTTCTAAATCCCATTTTAGTTTTCTACATTCCTTCTTAAGGTGACCTAGTTTTCTATAATAAAAACAGACCTCTCTCTTGTTGTCTAAGAGACCTTTGGGGTCTTACCTGATTGCTTACTTGTTCCTGCTGTAAGTTCATAATTTTGGCAGCTTTATCTTTTTCTCCCTTTTGAATAGTTTTAAATAGTTGATCAGCCAGCACTGCCAGTTCATCAGTATGTGTGGTCTGCCAGTTTCATTTATGTCGTTCAATCAGAGTTACAAGCTCTTCATCTCGACCTTCCAAAAAGGCTGAGTTTAGTAAGGCATCATTTTGATGATCCTTAAAACTCTCTGGAGACAGACCTGAGTGTTGTCTGAACATTTTATCAAAACATTTAAAGAAACCCAGTACTGATTCACCAGGCTTTCTTTTGTATTGCTGGATCTTGCTCCACCCCATTTCCCAGGGAAAAATCTCAGGTGTGGCGTGGTAAAGCCAGGGGGCTCGTTTCTTGCATTTTCCCCAGTTTGTCTCTGTTTTTAAAAGTCCTCTACATGAGTTTGTCAGCAAACCTTATTCAGCCATTCTGTCGCCTTGCTCTGGGAAACCAGTAGGTGTCTTCATCGGAATATGTTAGAAAATAGCTAGGATTATATGTCGTACTAATTCAATCACATTCCTTTGGGAACTCATCAAGGTCTTAGAGAGAGTCAGGGAAAACCTTAGCTAGGTTTCTTAATTCTGTTCTAGTGGAAACTGCCAGAATTCCTGGTCTATCTTAGTCCAAATTTCTACTGTTTCCCCTAGGTCAGTAGGGAGTGGTGATGGAGGAGAATACAGGAGATAGAAGGGGGAGGAAGGAGGGAAGAGAGGGCAAGTCCAGACAAGGAAGCTCAGAAAGCAAACGATGTAGTGGGGCAGCTGGACAGCGGGGAGGAAAAGGGTGTTGGCATTTATAAGTTTCAGAGCCTTTAGTTTAGAGGCAGTCTCTCAAATTTTCTTACTAACTTCCTGTAGAGAAAATAATTTATATGGGCCCCTCTTAGAAGTTTCTAATTTCCAGTCAAGATAAGCTTTCCATTTATTCAGTTTAACTTTAGAGCTGACATTTTCTAATTGAGCACACAGGAAAATCACTTTGGAGGTATCAAAAGTTCCCCACTTTGGCCACTTCAAGCTGATATCATTTTTAGTTAAATTTTCCCATTTCTTTAGGTATTTGCAAGTTGAGTTTCCATACAAAATATACATGTAGCCTGTGGGAGTATTAACAGGGGACTGGAGTTCTTGGGGTTTATCCACATTAAAGGCACAATCTCCTGTGTTAATTTTAGGATTTTTTGTTTGTTTGGTTTGGGGTTTTGGGGTTTTTTGGGGTTTTTTGTTGTTGTTGTTATTGTTGTTTTGTTTCTTTTAAGTTGCAGAGTCGCAACAAATTCCCAGGGGTATCGTGTGGTGGCTTGAAATGCGCTGCTTATGAGTTGAGGCCCAAAGGGCTGTCACCGCCCAAGTTTCTTTAACCCTCTTATGTGCCTCAGTTTCTCTCCCCAGCCGTCTAATACCATTCCGAGGATTCAGAGTGCTAGGTAACCAGCCTTTATGTGCACATCCCCAAACAAATCAATTAAATTACAGTCATGTTGGACTTTCTTATGGGGCCCTGCTTGTTTTGAGGGGTACCCTCAGACACCTTCATATACATTCTTAGTCACCTAGGAGTACCCAAAATGTGAGCTGGAGGAAATACATGCTCCTTATCTTCAGAGCTGAGTAAGTTCAGACTCTCATTTATCCAGCAAAAGGTTTTGTTTAGACGCACAGTAATAGTCCCAATTGAAAGCCTGAAATTAAAGCCAGCCACTCATTTTAACTCCTATCCTTTAGTACCACCTCGAGGATTTTCTAAGAACAGCTCAAATAAAGTCAGACCCTCTGCCACAATCAAAGGGAAGGTCCTGGATTCCAAAAGAGAACTCATCTCAGTTCACCCAGTGGGAAGTAGGGAGCCAGTGCGGCTCCCTAGGCCCCTGCTGGTACCTCGCACTGCGTCCAGTTCCCCAGGGTGGTCCTGGGTGAGCTTCTCTGGAATCCTGTAGCACTATGCCAAGGGAATGTCTACATAAAAATGTCCATCCTAAGGAACGTCTTATAAGAGCTTATATTTGAGCCAAACAATTGTCAGGAAGCAAAAATCTCAATGGGATGAGAGAATGGCAGTGTTACAGCTTATTTTATACACTAGAATCAAAGGAGGAGACATAAGGAGGGTGACATAAAATCCAGTGTTGGCAGATTAAAGGAGGTGGGAGAAAGCAAAGCAGGGGAAGCCCTGAGATTGGACCAAAGGTACAATGACAGACACACACTTATTTTACATTGGTGGGTACAGAACAGTTAACAACATTTATAGCACATAGAGATGGTATTTGGCAACATGATAACAATGAGGGGTTCCTTTGTCTTGTACTGTGGTGGGAAATTGTGCCCTGAGGGGTCTGAAAAAATGGAAATTACTCTGACATTCCAAAGGTGTGTTATCACAGATGCAAAAAAAAATGAAACCACTAGACAGCCTCGGTGAAGGATGGACCTTTGTCGAGGAAGACACAGGCCTAGGACATGACTACCCACCATGACTCGCTTTCATTTAAGAAGTTTTATCTTCAGACCATCCTATGTGGTTTCTTTAGGTCTCTGAGTTTGTAGGGCACCATGCAGGCCTCCCCAGAGCTTTTCAGGTTTAGTGCGCGGCCCCTTTTTCATCCACAATCCATATGCGTGGCACTGCTCTGGAAGCTTTTGTATCCCTGGCCCATTTAATTCTGTCCATGATGTGTGGAAGCTGTAACATCTTCACATATTTGTAGAATTTTTACTGTTGTCACCAGATCAGAGACCTTGGGTGTCCATCTCTCAAATTCTGCCCTTCTGCTTGGCACACCATATTGGAGAAGAACCCAGCAGAGATGGCACCATTTGGTGTGTCCTAGCTGAACAACATTGTTTCCGTAAACAGCTGGATTTGTCCAACTACGCTGGCCACCAACCTGAATGTTTATGGCCCTTATGAAACTTCTCTATCCCATAGGCTGTCAATTGCTTACTTAGGTTCTGCTGGAAACCCTTAGAAATATGTGGTCAATAACTGAAGTTATGCCCACTGCTTGCCCACAGCCCAAGCCTGGGTCAGAAATCTTTTATATCCTTTTAAATAACCCACACAGAAAATATCCCCTAACCGATTTTTATCCATCTGCTAGTTTAAGTCAAAGTGCTGGACATACACTATGTGCATTTGGGGCCCGCATTTAGTCTAACCCCATGGTCCCTCCTGATGCAAAGTCTTTATTTACCTACAAGACTTCCCACACTGCTGCTTCCTGCTGTCAGTAGAAAGTAAATAATGTCATCTGCTTTCACAATCATGGTTCACTCTCAAAACAATTTAAGAAGCTTGCCCTTATACTTTTCCATCAGAGAAGGATAGAAATTTCAGGAGAACTGGAAATGAGGCACTAATTTTACCCATGAACAGCTAGGTTTGGTAGAATTTTAGCAACCTTATTTCATGGTGTTCCCTCAGGGCCACCGAATGCCTAAGGCTTTACTAGGCTTACGTAGAACGCACAAACTGAGGATTCAGAAAAGCTCTCCTTTCTCCATCTTCCCATGTCTAGGCATTTTCCTCCCAATCTCTCCCACAAGACCACCATCTCCCTGGTAGCAAATATGCTCTTAAGACCTAGGGGCAATGTGGGAAATACATAAATGTGCTGAAATTCAGCTTAGCCATGGGCTTCAGAGAAGAGCTGCAGAAAGTGAAAGCAGCCTAGTTGTAGTGCATGTAAATCCATGATTGAAAAAAAAAAGCTCAGGGTGGCCTGACCCCAAGCTCTGGGCGTATTCTCTAGGTTCACAAGACTTCTCAAATTGTGGTCTGTGGACCCTCTCGAGATGAGGCTTAAACTCTCCCCTCCCGCTACACACTGCATTATTATTTCCAAGGTCAGGTCCTGGAAAAGCCATCCAGCTGATTCGAATGCTCACTGAAATGGGGAACCACTGTCAACTACAGCACACACCTTGACACTTACACTTTCACAGTTATGTCCCCCATTTGCAAGGCCCCTCGCTCCAGTGCCAGTCTTCATCCATAGAAAGATAGGCTGAAAAGCCTCCTCCAGGAAGCTTTCCATAATTACCACAGGAAGAAGAGGCAGCTCAAACTCGAACCACTGACTTAACCAAGGAGAGAAGTGTGTACGGGTCTCCTTGTGAGTTTCCCAAACCTCACTCATTCCTCCACCACCTTCATGTTGTATATAGTTTCCACTTGCTCAGTTGTTTATTTAATATTTTCTTTCACCTGATGCACTGTTCAAGACCTAACTTCTTTATTTTAAATAGAAATTGTATATCACCACCACAAGTGGAAAACCATTACCATGTTCCAGAAAGGAAAAGTAGCCAAAAATAAGTGTAACAAAACAAAAGGAAAATTATTAACTTCTAGCTAGATTATAGGCTATAAAAGGCTTAGACATGTTCTCTCTTTGCATAAAACAGAGCCCTAGCTGGTATGGCTCACTTAGTGGGAATATTGTCCCATACACCAAAAGGTTAAGGGTTCAATTCTCTGTCAGGGCACATGCCTGCATTGCAGGTGCAGTCCCTGGTCAGGGAGCCTACAAGGGTCAATGAATCGATGTTTCTCTGTTGCATCTCTCTCTTTCTCTGTATGTCTCTCTCTCACCCTCACTCCCTCACCCTTTTTCTCTCTCTAAAAGCAATGAAAAAATGTCCTCGGGTGAGGATTTGAAAAAATCTTTTTTAAAGAAAAGGAGAGGAAGACTAACAAGAATTTTAAAATGTTAAAGACAGACCAGCCCAGACTGAAACTGGAAATCATTCCTCATGCTCATGAAAACTATCTGAAATACTGTGAGGGGAAGGATTCCTAGTCTTTAAGAAACAATGCCCCAGAAATTAAGTTTCTCAAAGACAAGGACAATATTTTATGAGAAATGTAACAATTCAACGGCAGACACGTTGCCACTTAAGAAGTCAATCTAAATATTTCATAATACCCTCATGTATATCTTTAAAACTGCCTTAGAGCTTAGCACAAGTGCTTTGCATATGGATTGCACTGAACAAATGCAATGCTTGTGAACCTAGAGAATAAGCCCAGAGCTTGGGGTCAGACCACCCTGCGCTTTTTTTTTTTTCAATCATGGATTTACATGCAATACAACTAGGCTGCTTCCAAATATTTGTTGAGTGAATGAATGAAAGACTGTATAAACATAATAGATATAAAACTGATTTTGCAATGTTCCTTGATTTAACTGCTTCATTAACCTTTAATGGTTCAGTTCCATTTCTCCCTAGTATGATACAATTCTACCCTATGAATTCCTTCCCTGTGTGGTACACAGCACTTGATTTGCATGTGATTCGCTTGGGGTCAGAACTCACATTAACAGAGGCGGAAGTGGAGTTTGTTTGTTTGTTCATCACACTTTCCACCTTGCGTGCCAAATCACCCCTTTCGTTTATGTTTGGTCACCAACCACACGGTTCATTGGAGCCACTGGTTGGTTTTTACGTTCAGGTCCTGGCTTAGGATTCTATGTCTCATGTTCACCCTCCGGGCCCTAGCTTCCCTGCTGCAGAGCGTTTGGGTGCGCCTGTGCAACCTAAAGCAGTTTCTCTCAGCCTTCAGCTCTGGCTCCAGCTCACTGAACGCTTTCTTCATGCTATTTTCTTATTAAAACTTGAAGGTAAATATTTCTAGTCCTGGCTCATGAACATTGCAACAGCTGTTAGTAAACTCCATGCACCCAAAATCTAATACTTCCTTCAAAATGCTATATACACACACACATACATAGTTTGCTTTTGCTGTTAAGGTTTATAGTTTTTAAAGAGTTTTTAAAAACACTCATTTTTCTGTTGAATGTATCAAGGCCTTCTTATCAGAATAGTGTATAATTAATTATTTTCAAACTTCAGAACACATGGGTACCACACGTGCAGTTACAATGATAAGAGAAAATACATTCTGCTTGCCATTACACTTGACATTTTTACTCATCCAAAGATTAATATATTAAACTCATACTTTTTAAGCAGCTAATAGAGGCATGAGGTTAACAACATATCATCACCCAAATTAAAATCACAAAACATGTATAGCATAGTCCTCTTCTATTACAAATTTTGTTATGAGCTGTTTGTGGGAGTACACATTGGTACCGCTTTCTCCAGGGTGCCCATTACTATGGCATATCCAAATCCTAAAAAAAAATGTTCTGCTCAGAAACTACTGCTTCACTAATGGCAAACTTAGCTATTTAGATCTACCCACTAACTATAACAGTTGGTGGGTGTAGAAGGTAGAGGGCCAAGGAAAGCCAAGAGAACCTCAAAGGACAAGAAGGAAGACCTGCTCCTTGCAGATAACAAAACTTGTTACAAAATTCTTATTTAAAAGACAGTGTGATATTGGTGCACCAACAGAAAAAAAATGGACCAGGACTAGAATAGGCCAAGTAGCCCCATCCCTGCAAAAGGATAGGACAGAGACAACCTTTCAATAAATGATGCTTGAACGATAGGAATTTCAGCTACATTACAAACCTGAGTGTGAAAGGTAAAACATTAGTGCTTTTAGGAGACACTAAAGAAGAATGGTTTAACAATCTCAATAGGAAAAAAAATTTTTTAAACATTATACAAAAGCATTAACCATAAAGGAAAAATACATGTACTTAACTACATAAAAAATAAGAGCTTCTGCATCAAAAATAACATAAGGAAAAAGTAAATAATAGACCACGGAATGGGAGAAGGTATTGCAACACATGTCCCTGACAAAGGACTTCTATCCACATTACACGAAGAACTCCCACAGGTTAGTAAGAAAGAGACAGAGAATCTAATAGAAAAAAACTGCAAAAGATCTGAATAGGCTCTTCAAAAAGAAATAAGTAGAAATTGCCAATATCCATGAAAAGGTGCTCAATCTCATTAAGAAGCAGGGAGACGTGATTAAAAACCACAATGGGATATTGCTATTCACCACTAAATTGCTCAAAACATAAATAACCCAGCAGTGCCAACTGTTGGTGAGGAGAGGAACTCAGTCACTAATGGCAGGAATCATAAAACTATTGCTACATCGAAAAAATGTTCTGGCCTTGTCTAGTAAACTTGAAAATATTTCTACCTATAGGATGTATAATATTTGCTAGAAAATTTGTGCACATGCACACCGGGAGACAGACCAGAATCTTCAAAAAACATTGTTTACAAAATTCAAAACAGCAAAATAGATAAATATATTACCGAGTCGAACAATGAGATATGAAATGGAAAGAAATGAACTGGAGTATAAACAAAATATGACAGATCTCACAGACACGAGTGAGTAGAAGGAGCAAGACATCCAGTATTACCTCATTTCTACAAAGTTCAAGAACAGGTGAAACTATACAATATTCTTTTGGGTCATGTAAATACATAATAAAATTATATTTTTCAAAAAATTAAGGAAATGTTTTTCACTGCCCTCCGCTGGAGGAGAAAGACATTGACCGAGGAGGCACAGGTGGCTGCTTCGGGGGGCTCACACTCTTGCAGTTCTTAACTGAGATGATGGTACACAAGTGTCCGCCTTACCGGTATTAATTATTATGGACACTTATATGTGCTTTTCTGATGTGTAGTATAGCGTCTAAGATAAAAGGAAATAAGAGGAGGATGAAGGAAAGAAGACAAAGCAAAGGAAGAACAAAAGAAAAACGGGAGGGAGGGAGAGAGAAAACGAGAGACAGGAGGCAGGAAGGCAGGTTCATACTCTGTGATTAACGTAAAATGTGTGGAACAAAAAGAGTAGGGATGTGTAAAGTTTTAGCTAAGAATGTTCATTAAAATATTGCTTTTAATAGAAAACATGGAAAACAATCTAAAAGTCCCAAAAGAAGGAAGCAGATGAGTGTATCTATATGATATGGCACGTCCATATTAACAGTCTCTGTAACTATTACAAATGATTTGATAGAAATATATTTATTGACATGGTGGATTGTGTCACATGCTAGACACAGAGATGTTAGGAGGGGATCGCTGCCCACCTGGAGGGAGGCTGTCGGCACAGCTCCCCTAGCTGAGAGCTGCACCTGGGCTGGCCTCAGTCGCAGAGGGCCGCTGCAACACAGGCAGGCCCATGACCCACTTTGATCAAGCAGGTAAGGACAATACCCTACGGGATGGCGAAACAACAAAGTGGAGGGAGCCTGGGTCTCTGAATGACCACGTGGAGTGCGGCGGTCCCCTCCACTCCTCACCCCTGCCTCTCCATCTTCTTAAAGCCACCACTGTATTTTGAAGTGTATTTGTTACAGTAGCATTGCCTTTTACTATAACTAATATATAGTTGCCTACATTGCAAATCAGGAGATTTCACATAAAAAGTTCAAATTTCTGTTGAAAGAATCTGAAAAACTAACAACATCGGACCGGTATTTTTGTAAGATAACTCAGAACTAAGTGGCGACAGGCCTTCAGAGGAGCCATGCGATGGGCAGCCCACCACAGCACCTTCCTGATCCTCTTCATCCTTTCATGGGTCCTGCCTAGCTCCTGAGGAATTTGCAACCTCGGAATTAAATGCACTTTTATCAATCTATTCTCCTGATCTGCAGATTTCATTTGCTCCCCACTGTCAACAGATCTGCCTAACCTGTCATCCCACCTGTGTGTTCCCATCCACTCCTGTGTTCTTGGGGTCTTGCCTCCACATCTTTGCTCATATTGTCCCCCTGCTCAGGTTAAAGCACCCCTGTAAAGCTCCTTGGTGCCCAATGACCTTGTCATCCTCTAACCTGCTAAGATACAAGTTCATTGTCTGTGCTTCTCAGAGGATCATAGACCTTCAGAGCTAGAAAGAGCCATAAGAAAGGAGACAGAGATATAAAGAGAGTGTTTGAAATGACAAAACTTGTTAATGGTCGATTTCTTAGGAGGGAGACTTAGACTCCCCAACACCTGGCCCTTCTTGCCCCATCTCATTCATTAACTCCTCCAAACCAAAGTTTTATAAACACCTTTTATCACAACCACAGTAGAAAGCCAGTTTTACAATACAACCTTATACACACACATGCACACACACAAAATTCACAAAATATGAAATATACTCTGATATTTTCTAGTCTATTCTATTTCTTTAATGCTGTCTGTAATCCCTGAGTTATTTTCATGACCCATTAATGGCTGACAACCCACAGTGTGAGAAACACCCTGCAGGTTTGGTCCCTCCTTGTGTGACCGGACGGCACAAGCTCTGCTTCTTTCTCACCGGCTCAGCCACTTCCAGAGCACCGAGGCCCTGGGAAAATTTCTTATAGCTCCTTTGAGCCTAGGTGTTCTCATTTATAACATGAGATAATAATGTTTACTTTACCAGTTTGTTGTAAGGATTCAAGATAATGTAGAGAAGGATTAACAATGCCTCATACGAGTGGTGGATTTGTTGTCAGTTTTTCTTTGCATTTTTGTTTCATGTTCTTCAACTGCATGGCAATTTCTTTAGAACGTATGGTATCTACAAAGCTGCTGTACATCTGCTAGGACCTCAGTGTGTCCATCCGGGACCGTGTCCTGACACCTCCTGGTTCTCTGCCATGAGGACTCAACCTCAGGCGTCAGCTGAGAGAATCCAAATGGGAGTGGGGGGTGAGAAGGTGTGAGGGGAGGGGAGGGGA